>JAOWBH010172406.1:0-10539 GCA_028566215.1 Silene coronaria
CCCAAATCATTCTAGAAATAAGGCTTTGTTGTCGATATCAACTAGCACGCTCCCAAAATCCCAAAATCATTCTAGAAATAAGGCTTTGTTGTCGATATCAACTAGCTCCCAAACTCATTCCGAACCTAAGCATTTTCCGCCAATATCAACTAGCACCTCCCAAATCCAAAATCATTCTAGAACAACGGCTTTGTTGTCGGTATCAACTCCCACCCTCGCATAAGCACAACATTACTGTGTCGATACATCGACCCGTAAACCAATCTTGAACCTTGCACACTACAACTACATCTCCTACCATAACCCCCCTCAACTAACACAATCATGAACACTAATCTTAGCACTATATCAATTTTATCAGCACAAAAACTCCATTAAAAACCAAAAAAACAAACACAAAAATCAAACAAATTCACAAATTCAAAAACCCCAGAAGCTGAACAACACTAATATCAAATTAGATCACTAAAATAAACAATAATTAACCCTAATTAACCACAATTTAATGATACAAATTCTGGGTTTTACTTAAACACAGCATCAAAATAAAATTAGTAAATCATTAAAATAAAAACAGTATAAATTATGAAATGGGGTTTGAATTAACCTGAATATAAATGAATGCTGCAGCTGCAATAAGAAGCAGCCATCTGAAATCACAGGAAACTCTCGACATTTGAAAAAACAATAAAAATTGGTTTTTTTGGGGGAGATTATAATTTATTTAGAATTAATTAAAGGATTAATGATCAAATCTTCAACATGTTTAAGTTTGTGAATAGTTTGGAGTTCTAATTACTCAGGTTTGAAACAAGGATGATGTGAAGACTTGACTTAGGAAGTAGGGGTGTTCATTGTTCCGGGATCGGACCGAGGACTGGACAATAGTAATATTGGTTCCGTCCGGTCTAAACCACAAAACCGCGTAGACAAGACCGGATCAGGCCATATGGACTGAATATGATTGTCATTTGTCATGGACCAAAAACGCGTTGACAAAACCCAAACCCGAGAATATTGCAAATTGAAACAAACCCGATTCGACTTGATAATCAGACCCAAACCGGAATTTGACCAGACCCGATATGAACCTGATAAAATTGATGACCCGATAATTATTAAGCATAATATTGATTAAATTGAAAGCGACCTTGTGTTTAGTTTGACACCCAACCCGATAACGACCTGACTGAAACACGTCTCGGCCCAATATAACCCGATCTGACTTCACTCGACCTAAACCCAATCCGACCGACCCGGTTGTCATCGTTAGGTGTATCTAGACCTGGCAAACGGGTCAATCGGGTTCGGGTCAGGCCAATTCGGGTCGGGTTAGTTCGGGTTTGAGATATTATCGGGTTAGTTCGGGTCGGGTCGAGTTAGTTCGGGTTTCGGGTGTTTTTCGTGTAGGTTAGTCGAGTCATTTTCGGGTCAAGCGGGTCGGGTCAATTCGGGTTCGGGTTAATTTCTGGTCAATAATTAAGAGAGATAAAGTACATTTAGTATCATTTCGCGTTATTTCAATTCTTTTTCGATCGATTAGAGTTATGTTTTGTCGGGTCATTTTCGGGTCGGGTGGTTTCGGATCGGGTCATTTCGGGTCTACGGGTCAGCTTCGGGTCAACAAACCTCGGGTCATGTCCGGGTCGGGTCGGGTCATTTCGGGTTTCGGGTCACATTCGGGTGTTGTTGTTCGGGTCAATTTCGGGTCTCGGGTCAGCCTTTTCGGGTCGGGTCAATCGGGTCGGGTTGATTTTGCCAGGTCTAGTTACAAGCTTGTGATGGGCCAGTCCTATTCATGTAGGTAGATAAGACAAAATAGATCGTTACTTCCTCGATAGCTTGCTTTTGTCTCATCTACCCACATGGGTAGTACATGACCCGTCACAAACTTGTGACGGATATCGTTCGTTACAAATGAGAATTTGTGAGAACAGTGCCTCTCTTTAAACAACGGTACCCTAAGACGAAAATAGGTTCAATATAGTCTCATGTGCGGATGTGCCAATGCAGGATAAATCTTGTTAGTTTGCAGTCTGTAGGCATTCTCCTTTGTTTCATCAACAATACTTTTTTACCATAGTTTAAATTTAGTGCTTACATTTGTGATATGAATAATTATCTTTAAACGTAATTTATTTTCGCAGTATAGATTTTGGGTCATTATTTGGCTCGTTAACCTATGTTAAAGAGGCCTAACGAATAAGTGTTATACTAGTCAGGTTAATTAATCATTTTAAATTCAAATCACATTTAATAGGCTTCGAGCACATGCTATAAAGACTTGTTAAAAACGGTTAAAAAGATGAATTTAAAACAACTATTTCGTCATCTAAAACTGAAAACAATATTACATTTTTATTCTTTAATAAAAATACTCAATTTTTCTTTGTCAAGTGCCTCTTCGATGTTTTTTAGGACATTTTTAGAAAACGTACTTAGCTCGTACGAAGACAGGTCATACCAGGTCCGGTTGATTTTGCCAGATATTCAACAGACAACAAAATTGAACAATGCTTTGCAATAAATGAATCGACATAGTAACGGCTGTAGGAAGTTGCAAGATAACATTCTCTCCTATTGAATGAACAAGGTTTTCCTAATTTTGGTTGAGCAACACTAACACGTGCCACATGGACTAAAAATGGGGTCATCACGTGCTACATGGGGTAAGTGGGGGCCACATTATCAAGATTATACAAAATCAAAAAAAGAGGGTGGTATAACAAACAGGGCTGCTTTCACATTTATAATGGGCCATTAATTACTGCTTTAATGGGCTTAGCTTTCATATGGAGGCCCTCTTTTTTCTTTTTTAGAGACAATTACATTTTATTTGATTCAAAGAAAATAACTTGGAATGATTGTGATATTATGTACTTGTAATTTGAAATCGTACCTAATTTTATAATTCTCTGTAGTCGGTATAATAATATCAATGTAAGATATATTCATTTAATTCAGTTTAGTTTATGTCGCCTAAATATGTGAGATGAAGAACGAGTCAAAAAGGCAAGTCCACGACCGTTCAGATTCACATTTAACTTTCAAACCATGAGCCGCGATGTCATCCGAGCCATGAAAACGTCTTGTTAGAAACAATTTTAAATTATACGATTTTTTTTATAGGTTTTTAGCTAGTTGGTAGTGTAAAATAAGACAGTCTGATACAATAAAACACATGTCATGATTGATACAAAAACATTATTATTTATGCAATTGCGGCTTCTAGCTCTCAATAGCTTATGAATGTTATGATAAGGTGTAATTCGACCTACCTAGCTAGGTCAATAACCCTTCAATTTAAAGGACATTTTTCTATTTATAAGGGACCTTAAGAGAAGAAAATGATGAAAGGCATGAACAATACAACTCATTACCCTCTACTAATATTTTCCCAATTATTTTAGGTGGGTTAGTACCTAACATCAAGTGGGTATTATTTAATTTTTAGACCATATATTAAGTCAAATAATAAAAATTATTCTACTCAATTTTAAACCACAAAATTAATACAAATTCCATCCACTATAGTGATATGATGTAAGAATAATAATATAGGTGACACATGCATTATATATGGTGGATTATTATCTATATATTTATCTCATGCATGAAAATATGTTTGTGGAGTCGCATCAGTACGATGCAAATTCAGTAAGTGCACGTAAAATATGAAAGCATTTAGTTAGACATGCGTTAACTTTGCGTGCCACTTATTTTGTTATGGTTATCGTATGTCCCTAAGATGAGACACCACTTGTACTAACCCTAGCTAGATATTATGATTTTGTTTCCCTATAGACATACTTGATTCGAGTTGGATCGATATAATATACGACTTTTATTGATGAATTAAATTTGAATTCAACTTGGTTCAGTTTAAATGGTTTTAATCAGTGGCAGATTTAGGAGGCTAGCAGGGACGGTCGCCCCCACTGGCAGCCGGAAATTTCAAAGTATTTTGTTAAAAAAATTCAACTTTTTTCGTATTCCTCATACACCATTACCAGTTCACCCTCGCTGGGGTCAATTCCTGACTTTGCCACTGATTATAACTATTGAAAATGACTTGGTTTATATATATAAATCGAACCAGGCCTAAATGTAGACACAAACTTCTACTGTCGCATGCAACATTTGAATTGGATTGAGACTAGATACAGATCAGGTTGAGACGGGTTTAGCTAGGTGGCCCGGGGTTTAGATAAAAATGAGGTTTATTGAGTAATGAGTATTGCTTAGAATTTACATTATGTTTATTTGACACCCTATTTCATATCGCGAGTTGGTTTAATTAGCTAAACATAGAAAAGAAAGATGGAATTGAAGCAATAGGCTTTGTTGGTGAAAGATACACGGGTTTCTTTCCATATAGTGGCTTGACAAGGATTGAGGATGGGGTATGAAAAATAGCTTTAATCTTTCTAATTAAGGCACGCTCAACTACTTGAATAACATCATTAACCAACGGCAAATAATACTTTTACTAATACCTTTCTCGTCCGTAAGGATGGTATAAGTTGATTTTCGATCAACCTAGTTTATTTACCTTATAAAAAAAAACATTTGATTAAACCACCGGAGTTATAATAAAGAGTCAGATTCTACTGTTCATATTATCGAGCACAAATTCTTATGTAAAACTGATCATCTGAATAGAATCAAATATGATAAATAATGAAACAAAAAACAAAATACATGGGGATTTACAAAAGGTTTGTTAAAACAATTTAAATAAGATGTTATTTGACCCGTTTTTAACTAAAGTTACCCATCGTAGAATAGTACTCGTTTTCTTAGCCTGTTCATTTTTTATATATATATTTCAATTCACTTTAATCAAATTTAATTTAGCTCCTATAATTGCTGTGTAATTACTTCAGAGAGTTTTGGTAAAAAGGAAAGAAAAAAGATTCTCTCATATATTAAAACAGCAAGTCTTGCTTGTGATGGGCTATTCCCGTCACAAGCTTGTGACCTCTCACAAATGGGAGAGAGGGGACAAGGTGAGACACCCCCATGTGCTTCTCACTCACCCTTAAATGGGTATTTTGTGAGAGGAAATGTCTTCCGTCACAAATGAGATTTTGTGATACTAAAATTGATTCATTAGCAATGGTATTGTCTCAATTTCCATTTCATTCGTACATTCCCTTTCGATTTTGTTTTCTTTTTTGTTATTTTGGACTTTGGAGTTTCACAAGAATAAAAAAAGTCTCACCCCATGAGACGGTCACTTTCATTAAAAAAATCATTTATTTGTTAATATCAATAAAAGATTTTTGTACAAATATATTATCTTACCGTTTAAGACTGTCTCACACAATAATTACTGATTTATTGTTTGAAGTTTTGGTTGATGATAACATGCATGCGTAAATATAGTTAAATACGGGGTTGATCGAATGATCGATGCTTTAGACTAAACATAGATTAGTTAGTTGTGAAAATAATAAAGTAAACCTAGCTACCTAGCTAGTTAGCTTAATTAATCTCACAATTATACAATTATAGGTGCTTAGCTACGTAGATTATTAGTAGCAACCTAATTAGGATAATCAATGGTTATGGACTTATGGTACACTAGTAGATTATTATTATAATTATTATAATAAGAGCTTAATCGTTATCTAGCTAGCTAGGTGCTTAGCTATGTAGATTATTATTCGTACTTTTTTGGAGTGAGATTATTATTATTAATTAATTAGTGTACTTAAATTAATCATAGTTAGGTACGTAGGTATCAATTCAAATTGAAATGACCATCAACTTTGTGCTCCTATTAATCTTAGGCCGGAATTTTAAAGATTATTAACTTAATTGACTGCCGACTTTTAAGCCAAATCAAACCTCTAGGTTAACTATTGTTACTACACTCCCTAGCTACTCTACGTTGAACTATAACTTACTATCTTTGTATATCTTTTTGGATTTCTTTTTCATTAGGAAACTAGTAATCAAAGGTAAACAGATAATTATTATAAACGGAGTAGTTAACTAATATCGCTAATCCGCTACTGTTTACCTCCGAAGAATAACTCTATATGGCGCCTTCTCAAACTAACAAAATTCCATTGTGCATGCGTGACATATCTTAAAGCAAAAACTATTATTCTTACTAAAATAAAAACAAAAAGAAAGTTGGTATATGATCATTTAACGTAAATTTGAAGGAAGGAAGGAAGTAGTAGGAGGGGAAAGGAATAGGGAAAAGCATGCATGGAATCTCTTAACATACAATTATAAGTTTACTTGTTCTTCTTTGAAACGGCTTTATCTGTCTAGGTATAAAACGAGTGAAATACTAGTATAACCCGTTTTATATTTAAGACAGGTTTATCCACCTCAAACAAGAATTTGGTATAAATTATACATACATCTATATAATTTTTGATTATACTAATCCATGTAGCCCACCTTCTAATTTGTTCTAATCCCTTGCTTAAATCAATCAATCAAATAAATAATAAAAATCAAATCTTACTTTAATACTAGTAGCCAAGTAATGAAGGGATCCTATCTCTTAAAAAAGATATATGAACCACGAGTGCAATGATTAATATGCATATTAAGGGTAACCCACCATGTACACAAAATTCTCCCTCTCTTTCCAACATGCACATGCGCACACAAAGAATCACATCCCCAGTCCAACTAACCTAATTACATACATTAAAGTTGTTTAATTTATCATTAATAATTAAGGTCTCGTTTTATCAATTTTTTAATTAGTAATTTTTTGAATTAATCAACCTCTTGTTGAAATGGTGAAGACCAATAGACCATGGTTTAGTTATTTATTTACTTTTATTTTTGGCATAACGAAAAATGAAAGATTGAATTTAAATTATTGAGGATATCTTATCCTAGTACTGTTTAAGACAAATATATCGCAGACAATAGGTTATAGATTCGAATTCCCCTCTTCCATATAGGCCTTGTTTGATAAACATCATATTGAGTAAAATTAGTAGATTTCGGCCTAATTAGTAGATTGACTTAACAATCTACTTTTAGGCCCTGTTTGGCAAACGGCAGAAGCAGATTTATGATAGCAGATAACGTTAGCAGAATACGGTTGACAGATTTTAGTAGCAGGTTTGACCATCATATTAAATTAGCAGATTTAAGAAAACGTGTTTGGTAACTAGCACATTATATGTCAAATCTACCATTTCCATATATAAACTCAATATGCTATTACAATATGCTATCTGAATATGTCATTTACCAAACACATGAAATTAGTAGATTGATCGGTCAAACTACTATTTAATTAAGCCGAAATCTACTATTTTCACCTAATATACTGTTTACCAAACAGGACCTTAACCTGTTTGCTAAACGGCGTATTCTGACAGCATATTGGTCGAAATTTACTATTTTTGAATATGCTGCTAATAGCAGCATATTGTATTAGCATATTCATTTTATACATGAAATCTTTCTAATTATCATATAATCTGTTAATTATCAAACACCCTTTTTAAATCTGCTAATTTAATTTGATAGTCAAACTTTTTACTCTAATCTGTTAACTGTATTCTGCTAACGTTATTCGTTATCATGATTCTGCTTCTGCTGTCTGCCAAACAGGGCCATAATATAGTGGTCTTGCCCCTCATTGAGCATATAAGCGAATCATGTGTAACTGTTGTTATTGATGACAAGTGAACAAAAATAATATCTCAAAAGAGCGAAGTAAGCAAATGAGTGATATTCCTAAAAATAGAATTTGTAAATATAATTTAAAAAACTTAGTACTAATTATTATCAATATTACCAAATTTTTTTTAAATATGGATTATGTAAAAATAATTAATTTTAATATTTGCAATGTAAAAATCATTACCGATATTCCTTTAATTTTTTTCAAGTTATTTTCAGTGTCCAAGCACCCGCGTATATCGCATAATGGAGATACGCTAAATGTCGTAAATTAGGATCTTATACTGTAGGATCGAAGGTAGTAGAGAAAACTCATACTTCCTCCATTCAACTCCACTTTGCACCTTTTTATTTTGTCACTATTCACAAGTGAACGTTCAATTCCCATTTTCTCTCAATACAAATATAATTGAAAATATATTCATGTGTGATCCCGTTCGATTTGTCTTTAAGAGTACATTAAAAATATCTCATTTTTATAACTTTTGCAAATACTGTAGTCTGTAGATATAGATATTTCTGAAACATGAAAAAGCAAAGGTGTGATGTGGATCGGAGTTGAATCGAGGGAGTATATAGAGACATATAGTCAATACATATGTTATTACCGTGTTTTTATAAGAGTTTCCTTCATGAAACATAACTACATAACGATCTTACAAAAGACTAATTGAGTATGAAATAATATCAAAAGAGCTTTGTATGGACGAAAATAATGGATATAAATATATTGTGTACGAAGTATTTTTACAACTTATTATTAGTGTGTGACCTATTGTTGGTAGTGGAAATTTCAACGGAAAACCTTAGGTGATAACGAAAGCCCGTGTTAAAAGATTTCCATTAGTAATTGTTGGGCAAAAGTGTTTTAAAGTAGGTGCATTCTTCAAATTAAAACGTTAATCTCAATGAAACTTTAAAAACAGGATGTCAAAAGCAAAGCATTGCCTTTGTGCATGTGATCCATATTAATTCCAACTATCCCCTTATTTACCCTAATTATGAAATAGATAAAACTATTATAATACGAGAATACCTGCACCCGCTATTTCTATAAAATAAAATGTGAGCATTAGGCAAATGCCTAAGCACACGTGGAAGTTTGCATGCACACCACGTAAAACAAATCGATTAGACACAATTTTACCAGAGACGACTCTAACTTGGTAAGATATAATCTCAACTGAATGATGCACTGATCGTTTATGTTTTAATCACTTAAAGATTTACGTATAATTATCGTATTAACGATTCTAATTAATGGAAAGACAAGGAAAATTTTGAAGTCATTTCATGGGAAACCCGTAGGAGAAGTGGGTAGCCAGGTGGGGAAAGCAATTAATAATTTCATGTCCGATTTCCCTACTTGTTGTCTAACTAAAAGACTCCCGCCAGCTAATTATATGCTCTCCTAGGCAAAGATTTGTACACTCTGTCGTTTTCAAAATGTAAGAACTCTAAGGTATTTTCACATAAGACGGTCTTTTAATATACGTATACTATGTCGTTTTTTAAGTTTAAATATACGGTACTTACATAAGCTGATATGCTCGATCACATGAGTGAAAACATACGTACGTTCAATTGTCATATGAAAGTCCTTAACTTGTTATGCTGAGTTGAGAATCAAATTAATATTTCAGAAGGTTAAAATGAAATATATTGAAAAAAAGACGAATGGAGTAATCGTACATTCCGATAATATATATTCCGCATTTCAATATATTTACAATAAAACCGAATGCTTGTAAATTAAACATTCAAAGGGATATTTATTAAATGTAAGAAATTGCAAAGCAATTCGATTGAAAGAAAAGGTAGTTTTAAAGTTGGGAAACATTATTACAAAATTGATCTTGTAAGGCAGACAAAGAAACAGTGTATCTCCAATTATCGTGGATTTTGTATACTGTTTAGAACAACGTATCTCATAATGTTATGCATGCCTCATACTAGACACACATAGTAAAAAGTATGTATATTCAAGTCTGGTACATTATTATGCCCTAGACAAATTTAATTGTGGAATACTCAAACTTATTATTCCAACCGTTTATAACTGAGTAAAGTATGATCCAGATATCAATTAATTTAGTTGGTAAAATCATCAGCAATAGTACTTATGACTTGGGTTTGAACCCTGTCAACATCAGAATCACCTTATTTAAGTATGACATGCATGATATGCTTAATTAACAGAATACGTCGAATAGAAGTTAGTAGAATAGAATTATACATTATATGCACTCTTATTTATGTTTGTCTTAATATAAGACGATACTCACATGTCACAACCGAGTCAAATAATATTTTGATGAACAGAGGTTTCAAAACTTTCAACTTAAAACTTTTATTAACACAAGAGTAACAATTACTTGATTTTTTTGGCGGAAGATAAATCACAAGGGCCAGTAGGCAGCAACGTATAGGAAAAGGAGAATTCGAACTCGTGATCTATTGTTGGGGGTTAATAAGTTTCCGCTGAACGCACCCTTCATTTCACAAAAGTGATCAAACTAGTCTCATTTTTTATTTTATTTTTTGTTTTTACAAAAAACAGTTACTCCGTATATAAGACAATTTCACTAAATATAATGTTTTACATTTAAAAAAAAAAAGAGTTAAATAAGATTGCCTTAATTCACTGAAGAAAATAAATAACATGATGCCTAGACTTAGAAATACATATACAAAATTTGGTTTTTCTTAAATAAATCCAAAATAGAAATTAAAATAAATTGAGTATATTCAACTAATAGTAAATAAAGATATTTTATCATTAAAGTTAAAGATACAATATTATTAACTTGAAATATTGCTCGTACTAGTGAAAATACGGAAATACGAATTATCAGGAAGGATAAGATG
>JAOWBH010172417.1:0-10539 GCA_028566215.1 Silene coronaria
GACTATGGGAGTGCTAGAGGCACAGAGATAACATTGTTAATACTGTATGGTTATCCTAACATAATTATTTAGTGGTTTTATTTGCTCTATTATTAAATATTTTGTTAATTAAGTGTACTCAACTACTTAGTACGAAGTACTAAGTTTATCTAATCCTATAACCTGGTGACGTGACAAAAATTTCTCAGTTTGGGTTCAGCAATTCCCAATGCATTAAGTCAATATTTTTTTGTTGAGATTGTGTTTCATTCTCTTCCAATCATTCTATTTTGAGTTTTTGACAAGGTATCAAAGCTGTGCAAGTATCCTCTTTGATACTTGGATGTTGGAGATGCAAGTAAAAACCTTTTCAACTTGTTTGCTTTGTATTGTGTAGTTGGAAGTGCAAGTGAACAAATTGTCAACTTGTGCTTTACAAAAATATCTATTCTGAATGGAGGAATTGCACATCTAAAATTTAGGGAATTTATTATGCAAGTAGGAATGCCTTCTAGAAGTGATATTCATGGAGATTGACTCAACTTAACCTACTATGTTAGATTGCTAGATTGATGTACACTCTTTCTGGAAGCTCTTATGTGGCATTGTCTTCTCATAAGGATTGAGAAATTTTTGACCCCTAATGCAGATGTCAAATGAGGAGACAAAAACAGCAGAAATTAGGAAATTACACAGAATTTTGGAAGCTGTCAGTATTGAATTGAAGGAAGCTAAGTCAGAGAACCTCAAGCAGTACAAAGCTAATGAAGTTCTTCAGAGTAACTTAGACATATCAGTGAAAGAGAAAGATGAGTTGGAAAAGTGTGTAGCCAATGTTGAAGATTTCAAGAGAGAGAATAATATTTTAAAGGTATGTATATGTTGCTGATTATATCTTATAATTTTGAATGTGGATGGGCATATGGTGTCAACTCTCAAGGATGTGTGCGCGAGCGTGTTCAAGCGCTATGAACTTCTACAAATGTGTTTAACCTTTGCCTTTTCGCTTGGATGTGGTTCCATGTTGCTTCTTATGGTTGTTAATTAGATAGACGAGGTGCCACATCATTTCATTTTGTTGGACGTTGAATATTTGCTGAACTTCCTTCAAACCCGTCCAATCTAAATTTCAGGATCTACTCAGTAGTTTTTCTTTATTATCCCTGTCAACTTTTCCATAGTTACTTTTTCAGATAAGATTACTGGTTATATTTTAAGAGCATAAGTATCCATCTCTAACTTTGTACATGGGCGACATCGCGACACATTTAGGGTGTCTTTTTGTATATGGGCGTCACCCCTTGGTCTCTTTTTGTAAATAGGCGTTACCTCTATGATACTTTTTTTACATGGGCCTCACCCCCGTTGTGTCCCCTATTATTAAACTTATCAGAAGATATTTTTTTTTTTGCAGTATTTATATTTCTCTCAGCCTGATTTTCTTTATTTGAATATTTAATCTTTCACTAAACGTTTTGGTACATCAATATATAGAGTTCCTTGGAAAACATGGAGAAGAAAAATTTAGTACTGGAGGCTGAGCTCAGAAGGGCACAGAAAGAGAATGACCAATCTATCCAAAAGTTACACGAGGTTGAACAAAAGTGCGAACAGCTTCAGCAGAACATAAAAAGGTATATATATACACAACACAGGATTGTCTTTCTTTAATTGCTGACTACTCACATTTTTTTTACAAATCGAAAACATCATTACTAAGGAGAATTTTCTAGTCCATCCAAGTCAAAAACTTTGTTGTGTTTATACCTTATAAGTTGGGCCTATCTGCCTCATTCTACTATATATACTGTCTTTTAACTTCTTTCTGATATTCTTTTATTAGTATGGAAGAGAAAATGTCAAATTTAGAGAATGAAAATCTTGTGTTACGGCAAAAAGCATTGAGCCTGACTCCCAAAAGCAATCGGCCAGGGTTTATTAAGCCATTTTCTGATGTAAGTATCGTGTTCTTATCCTCCAAGCCCAGAGATTAATGTATCCATTTGAATTTGGTGCTTGACCTATTTTTGAACTTCTTGTTGACGAACTTTGGTAATGGCTTTATTATACGTATGACTATAAAATAGCGGTGTTACTTTTTCACATACGGATTTTACTCTTTCACATACACTTTGTGCCTTTCTGGTGACCTTTCCATCTAATACCCCTCTCCTTTTAACCTCAAAACATAATCAAATTAACCCTTACTTCTATCTTTTTCCTTAAGTTCAATCTAATTGCTTAAAGATTTCAACAATGGATCTTAATTCTCTAAACAATGAAGTAATTTATCCTTATTTCTTCTTCCCTTTTTTTTCTTAACTAGCAATATTTGAAATAAAAAATGCGCAAAATTCTTAAAAGAGTGGTCTAACCAGAATTAGAAGGAGATGTAAAGATGATTGATGTTGTTGAACAATCAAAGTGTTCATATATGGTAAAGAAATACAAGTAGAATTTGTTTGGCAAATGAATGAAGGCTGACAAATGAGAAAACAGACGAATGCTAAGTGGCGTATGTTTTTATGATTTCGTCAACAATCCTCATTAAAATACGGTCTCCAGGTCTGGATGGTTTTTTATGGGTTTGGACGGTGTCGGGGTGTGGGTTGGCCGGAGCAGGGGAGGAATGTCAGTGGGTGGGGCGGGGCTGGGGAGGGAGGGAGGGAGGGAGTGGGTGGTTGTTGTCTTGTTGATGGGTTGGTGAATTGTATTGGGTTTCGGGTGTGGGAGATAGAAACAATGACAAAGCTAAAATCGTAAAAAGCGTATTTGAAAGAGTAATCTTTGTATGTGAAAAAGCACAACCCCGAAAAAAACTGTGCCATTTTTCAGCCCCTTTCTTTGTCATTCTTCACTCACATCTATTTAGGATATTTTTTAACTACGAAGTTTCTGTATAATGTATTACGTGCTTATATTATGCCGCTCTGACTGTGGATGAGAAGTTTCCTCGTCCTGTTTACCAATGTCTACTTCTTTCTTTCTCTGTGCGTTTAAGATGGTTGCTATTGTTTTCTTGTAGCAGATGTATTCCAGTGCATTAAGTCTTCCATATATGGAGAAGAAGTCAATCTATGTAAGTTATGCCTGTTACTGCTTTTTTCTATTTCAAGCTGTTAGTTAAGCTGAAAGAAAGTTGTGATTCTTACAGGAGACTCCGACGCCCACAAAACACACCCCAGCTTCTCAGGGTCTATCCGACTTGCGACTGTCTAAATTAACTATAAATCAGGTTAATGTTAGTTGGATTACGTGAAAAGATGACATGATTTAGTAGTAGTAGTAGTAGGCATAGGCCATATTGTTGGAATTTCTATTCGTTGATACCTGAAACTATATATATTTTTTTTTAAAACTATTTTTTAGGAAAACAATGTTTTCCTCTCCAAATGTATCAAGGACAACATGGGATTCCAAGATGGAAAACCTGTTGCGGCATGCATTGTTTACAAATGCCTTCTGCACTGGAATGCATTTGATTCAGAAAGGACAACAATTTTTGACCTAATAATTGAGGGCGTCAATGCTGCTTTGAAGGTAAGACAACTGTGGTTTACACCATTTGGTTCATCCTCTTTGTAATCTTACTTTATAATTCTATCTTGTACTAGTGTTGTATGATATGATGATAGCTTGAGAACTCACTTTTTCAAAAAAATTCAGGCTGGGGAAGAGAATGATGTGTTGCCGTATTGGTTATCCAATGCCTCAGCACTTCTCTGTATTCTCCAGAGGAGTTTGCGGTCAAATAGCTTTTTGAGTGCTGCATCCAATCGATCTGCTGGTCTGACTGGAAGGTTTTCACAAGTAAGCACCCTTTTGATAAGCTGCCTCTGTTTTCCCAGAATGTTATACTCCCTCCTATTCTTGATAACTCTCCCTATTGGAGAGTGGCACAAGAATTAAGGTTAGGAATTAAATAAGGAAAAGTATTGTGGTGGGGTGAGGAAATTGGAGAGAGAGAATGTATTGTGGGGTATTATTGTAGGGTGAAGTGATTGAAATAAGTATTATTGTGGGGTAAGGTGATTAAAATAAGATAAAATATGAGTATTGTGAGGTATTGTTGTGGGGTGAAGTGATTAAAATAAGTATAAAAGTTTACTAAATATGGAAAGAGGGAAAGTATTGTGAATAGATGAAAACGGAAAGAGGGAAAAGAGGGAAGGTTATGTAGAATAGGAGGGAGTATTAGACTGTATTCTTTATGTGCCGCCGTACCAGTATGACAAAAGCTATCAACCTACCATTTCTAACAACTCGTAGCGCAAGTGTTCAATCTTTGCACAGCTTTAAAATTAAAATGTTGTCCAAATGATTGCCAGTGCGACTGGAACCGGTGTCGACAAACTAGTTACGAGATATGGAAATGGCGTAATTGAAGTCAACCATGCTAAAAAAAGAAGGAAGATGAGGTGCATTTCCCATGAATAGGAGGAAGTAATGTACTTAGAAGCTTGATATTTGTTACAACGTTATTATATTGGTAATGCAAAGCATAATCTATCATTAATGCAGACAGTAGTAGCCGTCAGTTCTCATTTGTTATTCAGGATGAAGCATATATAAGCTTTACTCCTCAATCGTGACCAGATTTAGTGGTACCTTATCTGTTTATCCACTGCATCTCCTTCTATAGTTCTATCTTCTATAACTTCCATTGCTAGTGTTCCTTCATTATTCAGATGGCTGTATGTTTAGACTGTCAGTTCCTTTGTACCTACTTGGTGAATAACTCTTCTCATATTTTAGGGTTTAAAAACTCCTTTGAAGTACATCGGCTTTGAGGATGGCATATCACATGTTGAGGCTAGGTATCCAGCGATCTTGTTTAAGCAACAGCTAACCGCTTCTGTGGAAAAGATATTCGGCTTGATTCGCGATAATTTGAAGAAAGAAATATCCCCACTGTTGGCATCATGCATTCAGGTATGAATTTTAATACTTTTTTGTTATGATGAACATGACATGAGATTGACCAGTGCACTTCTAAAATATTAATTTTGATAAACTTGTATAATTTTCTTAGGCTCCCAAAACAATTCGTAGTGGCAAGTCATCGAAATCACCTGGTGGTGTATCCCAACAGCAATCAATTAATCAATGGGATAGCATTATCAGATTCTTGGATTCTCTCATGAATTGCTTACGTAAAAATTATGTAAGCACCTTTACTCTTCCTAATGTTTCTCATGTCATTTGTCTTTATTCATGTTTATCATCATGTCCCGTTGAATTATTATTGCAATTTTTACAATCTGTAAACAATGATTGGGTTGTGTGTGTGGGTGGTTATTATTTTCATCGTGACCAACTTTTCTACGTGACTTGATTTTAATTTTAATTTTTTTTACAACCGTAATACCGGAATATGTTTTTGGTAGAACTACACAGTTGCTCTTGAAACTTTATTTTCTTTTCATCTATATTTGTGTTTGTTTTTTGATCATCACATTTCCTTCTTTCATCTCACCTTATGCCATTTCGTTGCCGTTGTCATATGTGACAATAACATTGGCAGTGGATGACTGGCTATCATAAAAATCCTGTGGTACGAAAGTGAATGAAATTAGTTTTGACATTTTTGGGCTGTTAAAGTTTGACCTATGTATTTTTAATGTTTGCAAAGGTGGATATTTTCTTTTCGTGTCCTGGTTTTGCTTGCTTTTGTGTTGATATTTTGTTATTTTTGAGCGATATGAGCATTGATCATCTACTAACTTTGAAACATTATCTAGGTGCCTTCATATTTTATTCGCAAGCTCATAACGCAGGTTTTCTCTTTCATTAATATTTCGCTTTTCAATAGGTAAGTAACGACTATTCTTGACAATGGCTTGTTGTACATGTCTCTGTGACTTGGTATTTTCCGTGCTAAAAATCTCATTTATCACAGCCTCTTACTACGGCGTGAATGTTGTACATTTTCAAATGGTGAATATGTGAAATCTGGTTTGGCGGAATTGGAGAAATGGATAGCAAGTGCAACAGAGGAGGTAAACAGTATGTTTACCTGTTTCTTGTTTACAGTGATTAATATTACATATTTACATCTACCTGCTACAAATTTAGTTTGCAGGGACTGCTTGGCATGAGCTGAATTATATAAGACAAGCTGTGGGTTTTTTGGTATAGCTTTTCCCTTTTCAGCTCTCTATTTGTTTTGTTTACTGTATTCTGTTTAATTTTCTAATTATTGATTTGGCCGGTGGAAAAAATTCATAGGTAATACACCAGAAGAGGAAGAAGTCACTGGAGGAAATAAAGCAAGATTTATGTCCGGTAAGTTTCTTCCGTTCTCTTTGGTTCTGGATTATGATAGCTAAGTGGTTTTTCTAAATATATTATCGCGAAATATCGATGTAATTTATATTTTGGGTCCTGTGGAAACAGCCTTTCTGTGTTGCGATCACATGGTAAGGCTGTGTACATCCGACTTATCCTGCCATTTGAGGGAGCCCTTGCAACACTAGGTTGATGTTGTCGTTTTAATGTTATTTTATTCCTGTAAGGGGCTGTTATCAAATACAATAATCATGAATTATCCCCGTGGAACAGGGTTTAGGTATTAACCTCTTAAATTGGTCTTTAATGTAAGGCTTGTGTCTTTTTGATATTTGCAGGCATTGACAGTTCGACAAATCTACAGAATAAGCACTATGTACTGGGATGATAAATATGGCACTCAAAGTGTCTCAAACGAGGTTTGCATTCTCAAATCTTTTTTACATTTATCTTCAAGATGGGAAGTGCGATCATGAATGTGTTCTGATATGAACTTGGGATTATCAGTTAAATTTACCATTTATCTGATAATTGTCCCGGGATTGTTATCAATAGCAGTAACATACTGATACGATGGATATCTGCAGCTGCTTATAAACTTTCTCCCTGCTCGACTGGAGTAACATTTTTTATTGACACTGAATCAGCTGAGATTTTTTCTAATCTTTGTTAGGTGGTGGCTCAAATGAGGGAAATGTTGAATAAAGACAATCAGAATCTAGCGACAAACTCATTTTTGCTGGATGATGATCTTAGGTAATGTGGCATGGGCCGCATGGCCTTTTCTTTTACACCTTTATTGTTTAGGAACATTTCATTGTACTTCATCCTTAACATGTTTATCTGGCAAATGACCTTGGATTTTCTTTCCTTGCAGCATACCATTCTCCACAGATGATATATCAAAAGCCATCCCTGCTATAGATCCAATGGATGTTAAGCCTCCAGCTTTCACATCAGAATTTCCTGTTGCAAAGTTTTTGCTGGAAAATTCTTAGTAGCATTTGCTGA
This sequence comes from Silene coronaria, assembly GCA_028566215.1. Lineage (NCBI taxonomy): Eukaryota > Viridiplantae > Streptophyta > Magnoliopsida > Caryophyllales > Caryophyllaceae > Silene > Silene coronaria. The sequence goes on from JAOWBH010172417.1 coordinate 7,279, forward strand.
TTGGCGCCCTCATCTGCGTGCTTCTTTGACTCAACTGTATGAAGTCACTCTTAGAAGATCTGATTCTTAAATCAAAAAAGGTAATCGTGTTATTGCAGTTGGTAGATGACAAATTGGGCGCCACAAGGCTGTGGATTTCTGTTGCACCATACTCGCGCAGAATATTACTCATATAAGAGTATGGTGGTGCTGAATTCAGTATCACTCATTGGCGCAAAATAATGTTTGCAATAGTGTAGTTGTAAATAATTATCCTATGGATGGATGGAAATGCCAAGCCTCATTTGTCATCCCCCTTCGAGAAAAACTTTACGGGTCGGGGGAGACTTTTGAAGAAATTGTTAGGTGGAAAGAACTTGAAAATGAATGGAAGAGGACTGGTGGACGGAAGGGTTCTCCATTGTAACGAGGTTTGAGGTTGCCCACACTTTTTATTATTGGACAGCCTTTCTTAGGTGCTGTAAAAGAAACTGTGGATGCAGTTTATGGTGTAATTTCATTGTCAATTTTCTGTACATATATATAGTATAACATCAGCAGCAATATAAATCAGCAGTACTTGGTTTGCCATTCTGTGTAGCCTGGTCAAACTGTATATTGATAGTGTTAGTTTCTGAAGTTGTAAAAGAAATTGTTTGTCGGCTCGGGTGTTGGGCTGAATGTGCTTCTGTTTACCAACTTGGTTATTTGGTTGAATTTAAATTTATGTTCAATTGCCTGTCGCCCGATATCCCGATATAATAAGAGATATCATGGTGATCCGATGATCCGATCCCTCTTTTAGGGTAATAGCAATGATTGGAGTTCCATGCTACATTTTTCCATTAACACGTCAACACATGAAATTTCTTAATTTTCTTGAATGATCAAAGTTCATACTTTCTATGTGGTCCCCACTTCTCCCCTTTTCGTAACATGACGTCGGTTTCTTTAGAAGCAAGTTTCATATAAGCTCCTTATTATGTAGATCAATGAGTAAGGAGCTCCTTATAATATATGTAACTTCTTATTTATCCTCGCTATTGCCCTTGTGGGGATATCTAACCCTAATATTTTTTTTTTCCTAATTACGTTCTCATATGTAGACTTACTCTTTCATATACACATTGTCATTATGTTTTCGGATAATGTACGCGGTGCCCTTGAGGTTTGACATTTTGCCTGAAATGCCCAGTTTTTTGTTCCGGAAAAGTTTAAGAGCCTATAACTCGTGTTTGCGAGTTCAGAAGGTGATAATTTTTTTTTCAAATCGGTCATCTTTCCGAGAACTACGATTTGAAAAAAAAATTGTCGTATTCGGATCCCGTAACTAGGAGATTTTTTACGTTAAAGTTTTTTTGAACGAACAAACTTTGAGTGACCATATCTCTTAGTCACGAATTCAAAACTCGACATTTTTTTTTTCAAGTCGTAGTTCTCGGAAAGATGATCAATTTGAAAAAATTTGTTATCACTTTCCGAGCTCGCAAACACGAATTATAGGCTCTTAAACTTTTTCGGAACAAAAAATTAGGCATTTCGGGCAAAATGTCAAACCTTAAGGGCACCACGTGCATTATCTGTTATGTTTTTGTAGTTGCTCTTTTATTGACAAGAATTACTCTTTTATTGACCTTTTGTCATTAGTTTTCCATATTGCACCCATTTTTCAAAAACAAACTCCTCTAACTCTCTTCCACACAAAATTAATCAAATTCATCAAATTACTCAATGACAGTTGTTAGTTGGTATTAGAGGTGGCAATCGGGTCACTCGGGTCGGTTACGGGTTGGGTCATATCGGATTCGGGTTGTGTCGGGTCAGTGACGGGTTCGGGTTCGGGTCGGTTCGGTTCATGTCGGGTCATCTTCGGATCGGGTCATCCGCGGGTGGCAAGTCGGGCCGGGTCGTTAGCGGGTCAGTATCGGATCAGGTTATCAACATATATTTTCTCTCATGTATTTAGTTTTAGATGGGTAATTTTATGTCTAAACAACGTGTAAGTGTATTAATGATAGTTTTAAGTGAATAATTAAGATTAATGTCAATTTGGTCTTATTTACTTTATTATTAACCTAATTCATTATCGGGTCATCTATCGGGTTGAGTCGATGGTCACGAATCGGGTCGGGTTGGAAAAAATAAGAATGTTATCGGTTAGCGGGTTGGGTTGGGTCGGGTCGGGTCGGGTCGGTTTTGGGTCACCTAATTTTTGGGTTGTATTAGGTCGGGTTTCGGGCTGGTCGGGTCGGGTTCCTTGAGCCGGGTCAGCTTTTGCCAGTTCTAGTTGGTATATTGGTTAAGTAATAAATTGGTTAAGTAATAATTTTAATTAACTAACATTATTAACTATATCAAATTAGGGAGATTAGATTAATTTAAACAATGAAATGGGTTGAGTTGTGGCGATATTCAAAGTAGGATAATCCGATGAAGTGGCCTATTCATTTCAAGTTATTGAATTGTCCATTTAGCATATCGTGGAGTGCCCAAGAAACTCATTCAGCCCCTTGGGTATCCTCCTTAACTTGGCATGCATTTTCAGTAGTTATAATTAAATTTAGCAATCCGTCTCCCTTGTGACGGACGCTATCCGTCACAAGGTAGAGACAGTTCAAATCGATACCACATTGTGGTAATATGGGTCATGGTAACCCGTGGAAGCAATAATAGTGTGGAAAAGCAGATTTGACATATTAAACCAACCGTCACATCTCTGTCTCTCCCCTCTCTCCATATTTTCAATTTTCTAAAATCAAACTGTCACATCACAACTCCTCTCTCTAAACAAACTTCAAATAATTTCTACATCACTAGCCAACAATGGTGACGAAGAAAACCATTGCAAAGAAGACTCCCCCAAAGAAGGCAATGAAGAAACCGGTGGAAGGTGACATTATCATTTTCATAATATTAATTTGTAAAAATGGTGGTTATTTGTTCATTTCTACAAAAATGGTGGTTATTTGTTCATTTCTACAAAAATGGTGGTTATTTGTTCATATTAATTTAGGGTTATTTGTTGTTGTAGAAAGGTGACATTTTAATCATTTTAATGAACAAAATCAGGAGAATTAAGGTTATTATTTGTTCATAATCTGGAGAATAATAGTGTGAATAATTGTTATTAATTGTGAATAATCTTATTATTTGTTCATAATCTTAGTATTTGATCATAATATCCGTAGATGAGAATAAAGACAAAGGGAAGAAGGCGATGAAAGACACCGAGGACATCCCAGAAACGGAGGAGTCGGTTGACAGTGAGGAAATCGAAGAAAG
>JAOWBH010172428.1:1486-19171 GCA_028566215.1 Silene coronaria
GTTTTTAAAATCTCTTGTTTGGTTAGCCAATGATAGTGGAGGGAAATGGAAGGGGGGAGGGATTGGGAGGGATCCATTTTCCTTTCTACAAGCCTAATTAAAATCTCTCCACAATAGACAAGATTTGGAGGGAAATTGTATCCAAACATCCACTTCTCATTCCCCCTCCCCGTCCATTCTCTTCCTTTCCATTCCCTCCTTTCTCCTCCCATCCCTTTCCCTCCACTTTTGTTATCCAAACACACCCTTATATTTTCGTGTTTCTTTTTCTATCAGGCATATACAAATGGCAGGGATTGTGAGAATGGATCAAGAAAATGCGGCTGCACCCGATTTTGCAATTGTATGTTTGGACGATAATGAGATCGAACCACTTACTGGAAAACCCTTTTTCAATATGACTATGGGTAAATCATATCTCCAGACAACTTTGGTAATGCCACTTACCTCTCCCATTTTCTCATTGTAAATTCATTTGATTTTTACCCATTTTGCTAATTTCGGCTGTTTTCTGCAATTTCTCAACTCAAATTTAATTATGGGTCATCCAATAACTTCTTTTTCCTGCTATTAACACAAAGTAAAGTTGCATTCATTTATTCGACCCCTTACCACACCATTTGCTGGAACCATTACGATACGACACTAAGTTAATATAATGTTGGATTTTAATTTGTTGTCATCGTCTTTCACTAGCTCTCGATTTTCATTCATGAGAAGCATGTTTTAAAAATCTTCTAACAACCATAAATTATGAAATGATAATTTTTTGAACTTTGATTGTTAATATCAGCCACTTCCAACAAAGTTCATCGGGTTGCTTCCGAAAAATGAGACCGTTCCAATGATACTCAGTCGCGGTAGCAGGAGCTGGCATATGAATTACTGTCAGAAAAGATTTAACAACGGCTGGAAGGCATTCGTCGAGGACAACATGCTCAAGATGGGAGATGTATGCCTCTTTGAGCTCATGTCAACTGATGTTACATTACTCAAGTTCAAAGTTCAGATTCTACGAGGCGACTTACCACCTGCTTTACTCAACAGGGAACACGAAGCTCAGGATTCGGATGCTCCTGTAATCATTGAAATTGAGTAGATGTGGTTAGTCGGAGTTTAAACCCGAAAGAAATGTTAAAATAGCTAATACTTACTCGTATTTGGGTAGTATGGATTGACGTAACTTGAACTTGTTGTTACTTTGACATAATGTCATGCTTATTATTTAGATTATCTTGTTGAAACTAAAACGAATTTATCTATCCTATGGTTAGTACCGAAATTTACCGTCTTGATTATGGTTTACCATCGTAGCTTGGTGTTGGAATAATTTGATTTCTTAGTGATCTTGGTTCATGTTCTGTTTTACATGTTTAATTGCAAGTAGAGCTTTGACGGTTAACGAATACGGAGGATCTCGTCCCGAACTCGGCCTAGATAATTATTCTTGTGTGAGACCGAATGCACTTCAATTATTACGAAGTACTCCCTCAGTCCCGGTCATTTGTTGTTCTTTTTCTTTTTTAGGTGTTTCATTTATTTGTTGTCCTTTTTATATTTGGTATGCCTCTAATGGATTATTTGATCATCCAACTTCATTGTTGTCCACTTGTCATCTAATAACACTATCCCCAAATGATCCACTCCCTTTTTCCTTAATCTTTGTGCCAAAACACAAAGAACAACAAATGATCGAAACGAAAGGAGTATTAGTTTATTAGTTAATAAAATAAAATGCGATATATTTGATATAACATAAAATGCAATGAGTTCGTGAAAGTATTGAAAATTTTAGTTTAATTTATACACAATAAAGAGGACTTTATTCAAACTTGAAGACAATTTGGATGAAGTTTCACTGAAATTTTCAGAAAATTTCATGTAAAAAAAGTACAGAAAATTTTGCCAATTTGTTCCGCTTCCCTCTGCTATTAATTGGTTACTACTTGCGTTTGTTTGGATTTGATTTGCGGTATTTCTTATCAAAGGGAGCTATGTAATTGGAGTTTGATACAACTTGAGTATCAAACATGATTCATGAGGCCATGTTGATAGGGATGTTACTCTACGAGCATAAGTGGGTGTCGCATCGCATTCGTTCTAGTTGGGGCGGGTATAGCAAGACATTTAGCTAAAGAAGAGATGGTCTAAATAAGTTATGAAGGTAGTAGACTTATTATCAAATCTTGAAAACATGATAAATATAAAATCTTGTCAAGCTTTATTCATACTCATATAAGCCAAGTATATAAATAGTAAAAAAAATAACATACTCCATAGTCCATACTAGTACTATTCCTACCCAAATGTATGAAATTGTGTCAAGTTTTGTCCATACTTATATTTATCCAAATTAATAATATAATCTCCAAAAATTAAAATAATCATGAATGTTGAAATGTTGCATAGAAAGGAAGCATTTAGCCAATTCTTGCTACCAAAATGTCACTACTAAAGAAAAAACAAAAGTTAATAATGGAAATTGGCTACTTGAGCAAGGAAAAGTGGTTTATAGTGGAGAATGACAAGGAAAGATGGATAAGAGAGGGGACAAATCTTGTGGTATAACACTAATTTGGCCTAATAATTCCCTTCATTACAAAAGTCATTTGTTCTTTGAACAATTGTATTTAGTAGGTCCTTTAGTCAACCTTTTTTACTTCTCCTTCCATCTAAAGTCTCTTTTTAGCCGGCTTAAACCAATCAATTCTTCTTAATTAAATTAATTACTATATAATTATGAATTTTCTCAATTATATCCGTCAACTTTTTCTTATTCTAAAGTGTTTTCTGTGTCCATAACTCTTTGCTACGAGTAACCAAATATATACTAAAGACTCTGAATTGAAATAAAAAGAAATTTTTGCCTTTTTAGATTATGTACTCGTAGCTGGAAGTTATGATTAGGCCGGTAGGCCATATTCTTTTCGACTTATAGGAGCTAAACTAAACTAGTGTAGCTGGATTAAGAGTTATGAAGTTTTAAAAACATGAGCTAACCCGAACTGAAATGAGCTGAAAATAAGTCAAAAAGAACATAGCATTGTTCAAAATACTTTGAGCAAATAAACTTTAATCAATAAAAATCTTTGATCAATCATAACTCGCACCTACGAGTTCAAGAAATGGTGAATGTTGGGTTGCATTGTTGCAGCACTAATTTGGCCTAACTCATTAATTACACATTTACAAGTCATCTGTTATTTGAACAATTGTAGTTAGTAGGTCCTTTGGTCAACCTTTTTTACTTGTCCTTCCATCTAAAGTCTCTTGATTAGCTGGTTTTAACCAATAAAATCTTCATCTTTAATTAAATTAATCATATAATTATCATTATAATTACCCAAATCCACCCATAATTTGATGAATCATGCATGATATCCCAACATAACTAAATAACCCAAAAACAACAACATGCTCACACACTCTATCTCATTTCCAAACAAAGATTCCTTTATGCAAATCCCCATCCTTTAAATAGTAATTATATACTTTTTAAATTTTTAATAAAATAATTAAGCTTTAATTAATTAATTAGTCCCATTTTTTTTGCACCATCTTTTTCCCTTATTTGGTGGTTTTTTTGGTTTTTATGGGTACCCATTTGGCCAATTGATGATAAAGGCAAAAACTTTTGCTTTTAATATTCTTCTTGTTCTATATCTTGGAAGATATGATATGAGTAAAAGTTGAGATTTTTAAGTGAAGGAGTTGGGTAAAAAGAGAGGGTAAAAAAAAAGGGAGTAAAAATGGTGGTGAGGAAAGTAGGTAAGTATGAAATAGGAAGGACAATTGGAGAAGGAACTTTTGCAAAGGTGAAATTTGCTCAAAATACTGAAACTGGTGAAAGTGTTGCCATGAAAGTTCTTGATAGAAGTGCTATCCTCAAGCATAAAATGGTTGAACAGGTATAATTCTTTGAGTATTCCCTTAATTTTGTCAATTGTCACAAGTATTTGTGTACATCCGACCCCCTTACCCCGCAATTTTGTAGGAGCCCTCTTATCATGTAATTTGCGGGAATCATTGAGGCACTGGGTTCATGTTGTTGTATTCGCGTAATTTTCAAGTCATGTTTTATGAGCTCAGAGATCTAAGAAAACTTGCCATTTTTTATTTTATTTTTAGATTGTGCTATTGGGTATTATATTAAATTGCTATGATTAAACATGGAATTTATGTTGGTTCAATACTCAATGTATATATTAATTCAATTGGGAAATGGGTCAATTAAGCGGCTTGAGCTTGGTAATTTGTGAAAGTTGCCAACTTGTTTGGATGATGTATGTATTTTGCTTACTAATTCAGTAGTTTGTAATTGTTGGTCTGATGTATGTTATGAGATCATAGGACATAATTCTACTATTTTTGTCCGGGAGATCGAAATTTTATATGGTTTGTGAATTGTAATTGGAGGAGTGTGTGTATGGATAGGGACTTGCTGTGCCATCATTCCCATCAATAGGGCAGTCAATGATGGGTATTCTTTCTGATACTGGTGTTTCGAAATTTGATTATGAAACCCAAATGAAAAATTTGACTGTTTCTGGCGAAGTTATTGGAGGAATTTGTTCGCAAAGTAAATGGTCTTTCTTATGAATTGTGAAGTTACCAGTTCATGTTTGGTCAGCTGGCAAAGGAGACAGAACATCCCAAGGAAAATTGATTTTTTTGTACCAGCCTGCTTAATAAAGAAGATCGTAATTCAGGATTCACCATGATCTAGTAAAGATAATTAGTGCAGTAACAATTGAGTGAAATTTTTTACTGTTTGTTTGGATAGTGAGATTTTTTACTGTTTGTTTGGATAGGGGGATTTTTTACTGCATCTTTTCAAAAAAATGTTGCATGGAAGCTGACTGTTCTGTCAATGTTTTTGATTGCATTTCTCTTTCTTGTACCTCCTTTTCTTCAGTTTCATTCTCTCTAGCCTTCTGGAGTTTGAATCGTGTAGTTCAGTTCTATCAACTATGCTACTCCTCTGTTAGTATTCTGTTACTGAGAAGATTATATTCTTGCAGATAAAAAGAGAGATATCTATAATGAAGCTTGTGAGGCATCCCCATGTTGTACGTTTGCATGAGGTAAGGATGTTGATGCTAGGGGTTCATCAGTTTAAATTAGACTTCTCAGTTCTCACTGTCCACATTAAATTAAGCCAGCGACAACAAGAGAACCTTCCCAAAATGGTTTGGGGTTGGCTAAATCATTATTTGTGACCGACCTGACCGTTCATGAAAGTAAAAACATGAGAATAAACAAGAATTGAAAATAAAAAGCTTAGTCATGAAGAGTGCCTGCGTCCACGTTGAATTAAATTTGGAGATATTTATTGTATTCCTTTGGATTGGTATTTTATCCGATTTTAATTCACTTAAAAATACTTTGCAGGTCATAGCAAGTCGTACTAAGATTTATATCATATTGGAATACATAACAGGTGGAGAGTTGTTTGATAAAATTGTAAGTTCTCAGTAAGATATGTACTATTTTTGGCTTTCCCATGTCTTGCAATTAGTATGAGATCTAAAAACTCACAGTGGCGAGTACTTTGTAGGTTCACCATGGCCGGCTCAGTGAGGTTGAATCTCGCAAATATTTCCAGCAATTGATTGACGGTGTAGAGTGCTGTCATGGCAAAAATGTATACCATAGGGATCTGAAGGTACTTTTCCGTGTTCACCTGAATGACATTCTTTACTAGATGCTTCACAAGTCTCTAAAGCTCATTTCTGTACTATCAACAGCCTGAAAATCTTCTTCTAGATTCCCAAGGAAATTTAAAGATTTCAGATTTTGGACTAAGTGCACAGCCTCCTGAGGTAATAATTTTTGCTATATTCACTGTTCAACGAGCTTCATGAGGTTCTCTGCGTGAGTATGAGCCGACAGTTTTCAGTGACTCGCTCACGTAGAGGATACAAGAGACACGTTGTTGGTGTGGCATTAGCTAATCTTTTATGGAATACTGACATTTTAGTTGAAAGATGTTATATCTGATAGTTTTACGTGTTGCTTGTTCTCATAGGGTGTGAGCCTCCTGAAAACAACTTGTGGAACCCCCAACTATGTAGCACCAGAGGTAATGAATGAATTTTCTGCCACATTCACTGGTTGAAATAATACTCGCAATACTCTGTAGTGTACTACATATGATTGATTTAAACCCTACCTCTTCAATTCTTCAGGTTCTCAATCACAAGGGTTACAATGGTGCTTTGGCAGATATCTGGTCTTGTGGAGTGACCCTTTATGTTCTGATGGCGGGTTACCTTCCGTTTGATGAGCTAGATCTCACTACCTTATACTTTAAGGCATGAACATTACGAATTAATTTGAGTTAATTGAATGATTTTTTTTTTTTTTTTGTCATAGTAAGTTGAGCAAATATTAAAGAACTGTTGTCATTCAGTATTCTTCAACTTTCATTTCTGCAGATTGAGAATGCTGATTTTTCTTTCCCGTCTTGGTTCTCAGCTGGAGCAAAATCTTTAATCCAACGAATGTTGGATCCAAATCCTCAAACTGTAAGTTCCTCTGCTTTTTCCCCCGTATCATTCTGTCCAAAAAAAGGTTTTCTGCTATTTTTGGCCAACAATGAGTCAATGACTCGGTAATATATGAATAGCATTTTCCATCCATAATTCCTTACTGTGATTTCTGTGAGGAAATGATGGGGTGATAAACCTTTAAAATAAATTTTGAAAGTTTTTCGCACACATGCAACTTCTTTTCATTTGCGTAATGGCTCATCATATTATCAAGTAGGCAATAAAATTTCGAGCATAATGATACATGATTATTACGAGTCTGTAGACCAGTGCGACTTACTGGTACGATTTATCTTCAATAATTTTATTCTCCCCCTTTCTGCAGCGAATCAGGATGGAGGAGATTAAGGATGATGAGTGGTTCCAAAGAGGGTATACTCCTGTTAGGCTCATTGAATATGAAGATGTCAACCTTGATGACATATACGCCGTCTTTGATGACACTGAAGTGAGTCTCGGGGTCTTCACTGAGTTCCGTGCTTGTGATTGTTCATCTAAGTTTGAAAATTTAATTTAAGCTACTTGTATTAATGTATTTGAGCTGTGCTGAAGTGTACTTGTCAATGGTATATGCATTGTAGGAACAGGAAGATAGTCAACATGGAAACAACGACCTTGGTCCGTTGGTTCTCAATGCATTTGACCTCATTATCCTGTCACAAGGATTAAATCTTGAAACTCTGTTTGATAAAAGTAAGGTATGGATTCTCATGCAGCGTAAGGGTTTATACTCCGTATATATATGGCTTTGCATGAGGCTTTTTACTGTTTCACCTGTTTAAAGTTCAAATTTCAATTCATTTTCTTGCAGGATTCGATGACACATCAAACACGTTTTATATCTCAGAAACCGGCAAAAGTGGTCTTATCAAGTATGGAAGTAGTTGCACAATCAATGGGTTTCAAGACACATATTAGAAACTTTAAGGTAGGATTAATCTTACTATCCCCATTGCTGCTGCACATTTATCTATTGCACAGATGCACTCCATGTAATAGTATTTGCACATGCGTACTTTCTACACTATGTTATTCCGACTGTTCATATTACCATTGCATGCCCTGCTTTTGACACCTTATTTTAAGTCAAAAACATGAATATTTGCTAAATAATTGTGGAGTCCCAACACTTAAAGTCACCCTCATGTCGGATGCTTCTAAACGCGTATTAAACTATTAATAGCACAGTCTGATTATCTTTGATTATCTTTGCGCAGATGAGAATAGAGGGTCTTTCAGCGGATAAGACTGGACAAATCCATGTAATTCTAGAAGTAAGCCATTCTTGTGTCAGGATTCTTAATTTTCCAAATTTATTAGCATTGATGATTTGATGGTAGCTAAACCCATCTTGTCTTTATTGTTCGTGTTCTTTTTTGCCTTTGTCATCAGGTTTTTGAAGTTGCTCCTACGTTTTTCATGGTCGACATTCAAAGAATAGCCGGTGATCAAAATGCGTACGTCAATGTGAGTCATGTTTAAACCGTTGAACGGATAGTGATTATAACTCATCTGTCATCTCATACCTTGTTTCTACCATGACCACATTTCATAAACTAAATATCTTGTCTTAACCCTTGATGCCTTTTTTTATTTGTAGTTCTACAAACAATTCTGTGAAAATCTTGATGATATCATTTGGAAGCCTCTGAACGAGTCAGGAATATCGAGGGTTACCAAGAACAAGACCAGAAAACGTCCGTAATACTTGTGTTGCTTAGATTGACGTTGACCTGCAGAGCATTAGGCATGAAAGACGTCATTGGGAGCGACATATCGTGCCTTGTTTGAGATTGTGATTAAACTAATGTCTATGTACTTATGGTGATGGAGATGTGGCAAAGTAAAAGATCGAACAGTAACTCAGCCTCACTTAAAATCCTACCAGTGTGTACTGTACATCTTTCTTACCCAAGAAGTACTGAACTTTTCTTCACCTGTTCAAAGGTAGTGTATCATACGTGAGAAGACGTATATGCTGAAATATGTTCCTGTGAGTAGTTTTGTAACGATGCGTTTGGCCTTGAATATCATTCCGAGTGATAACTTCTTTTCTGCTTATTCTCAAAGATGTACTCCGTTTGTGTTTGTACCGAGTATAAATGTAACGTTGCATTGACATCAGTAAAGGAAGTTCTCTTGAGCTGCTTCATTGACCAAGGTTTTTAAGTGTCATATACTGATATTGGTCGGTATGGGTCACGTAAGACCCACCTTGACTGGAACTTACCTAGCTTGATCCTGATTTCAATTCCAATTACAATTCCTTGAATTTCTCGAAAATCATTGAGAAAATGTGATTTAGGATTAAACTACATATGAAATTTTAACAGAATTATTAAACAGAAATGGAGTTCATGCCATATTCCAAACACTATCGAAGAGAGATGATGTGAAATATAGTCACATAGTCTACATTTGTACATATAATAGTTTGTTGATAAGTCTGAATAAAGCATTGTATATAAAGCATATCTTGTACAGTTCTCGTAAGCTAATAACAACATTCCTTTATTTACTCTCTCTCTCTCTACAATCTCTCTCTATAACAAACTACAATTACCAGATATTTCTTCTTCATATAACAATGACTTCCGCCATTGTTGAAACCTTGAGCTCAATCTCGTGATTTCACATGGTATCAGAGAATTCCATAGCATTTGCAGCAAACCTTTGAGAATTGGGCTTCTGGTTGTTAAACCTCCGTGCTATATAACTTGCCTTCAACTCAGGATTCTGAACAAAGCAAGGTTCCATGATATGACCTCGTTTCTTACAAGCAGGGCACCAGCGAGTATCATTAACTCTCTATTTTTTATTGTTATTATTGTTGTTATCCTTCTTCCACACATTCCATGGAACATTTGGTGCACCTTGTGAGTTTGAAGTTGCCACAAGTGCGTTGGTATCTTGAGAATTATGGAGAATCTATGATATATTCTTCTGTCTTTCAACCTGCTGGATAATGGAATAGGCCTTATTGATGTTATGAAAAGGATCTAACGCCAAGATGTTATTCCTTAGATGCTCATAGGAATCATTTAATCCAATGAGAAAAATGATCAATTTCTTCCTTGATGCAGATTCCAGAAGCTTCTTCAGGATGTTACAGGTACATTTATCCAATGCACCACAATCACATTCAGAAAACGCTTCAATCTCATCAATATCATCCCATTTTCTTTTCAATTTCGTAAAATACTCAGCAATGTTGTCATTATCTTGAGTAATATTCTCCAGTTCCTTCTTTAATTGAAAAAGCAATAGACCATTAGATTGACCATACCTTTCTCGAATTTCTTCCCAAAGAGAAACAACAGATTTCGAGGTTAGGTACGCCTCTTTGATTCCATCAGCAATCGAATTAACGATCAAGCAACGCACCATAGCATCAGCTCTTATCCACTTCGACAATCTTGTAGAATTAGCAACAGGCTTAGGAATCGTTCCATCGACGAATCCTCGTTTATTCTTCGAACCTAAAGCGAGAAACATCGCACGACTCCAATACGCATAATTCTGTCCATTGAAGATCGTATTAGAGAGAGTCATTCCAGAATAATTGGAGTTTGATAAGAACATCGGACCATCGTATTGATTAACGAACTCAGAATCAGCGTTTTCAGGCATGATGAAAGATTCGTGAAATCGAAGCAAAATTGCGAGAAGATTTGATAATCGCAAAGAAATTGCAGATCGGAGAGAGAATATATGATCGACTTTGATTTAATTGAAAAATCGAGAGAAAAAAATGACCAAAAAATCGACGAAATCAAGAATATCTAATTTTTAGGGTTTTTGTTTAATTTTTGCGGAAACGAAAGAAATAGATTTGTGATAGAGAATCAAACGAAATAGGAATCGAGAAACAGAACTAATTCTGCTCTGATACCATGTGAAAACATGAGGTTGAGCTCAAGGTTTCAACAATGGCAGAAGTAATTTTTATATGAAAGAGAAATATCTGGTAAAATGAAGTTTGTTATAGAGAGAGAAATTGTAGAGAGAGAGAGAGTAAATAAAAGAATGTTGTTATTAACTTATGAGAACTGTACATGATATGCTTTATATACAATGCTTTATTCAGACTATCAACAAACTATTATATGTACAAATGTAGACTATGTGTCTATATTTCACAAGGAATCATTTTCAATAAAAAGTATGTGTGTTGCAGTCAGTAGAATTAATGTAGATCAAGGAAGAATGGGCGGGTATTCTTGGCTAAATAATGGTGTTTTTCATGCGATGTAGTCAATAAAATTGTTTTCCTTGCTTGTTTAGAATACTACAGGTCTACATCATTCAGAAATTGGTGAGTTCAATGTAAACCCCTAATCATGTTGACGAGTGCTGCGAAGTACCACGATCCTTGCCTCGAGGAGACAAATCTCAAACGACTCGACTACCTATATGAGTTTAGAGACTGGTTTCTCAACCTCGACTACCTAAATAATGACTGGTGCTCTGGGGAGGGATGTGGTGATCTGGTAGTTTGGATGGTGCGGTGGTTAGTTTGGCCGGTGGTTGGTTGGTGTGAGTATTCGAGAGATTTTTTTGATTAAATTGCAAAATGAGAGTATAGAAATGACAAGGGTATAATAGTCATTCATGTCCATGATTGAGTAAATCTTATCCATGAATGAGCATAAGTGTGTCATTGAATATGTTCTTTTACCCTTTATCTTCAAAGAGGTTCACCATATTTCTCAAAATTTCGCATCATCAACTCTATTTGAGAAGCCATTTCAGCTAGCTTATTCGAGCAAAATAGCTTACAACAACAACAACAACAACAACAACAACAACAACAACAACAACAACAAATGAGCCATAACTACAAAAGATTTTGGGTCAACTGACTTAAATCATCCTTTAAAATAACCCTCGCTTAATGATCATACACCTCAAAATATAAAAAGATAAAAGGTGGAAAGTGAAAAATGAATGTGAATTGTTAACAGAATGACAAGTTGACAATAATGCAATCGAATGATCAAATCCCCCATAAAAATCATTATCAATATTGATGGGTAAACAAATTAATGAGCACCTTAAAATTAAATAACTAAACAAATGACCGGAATTAAGGAAGTATGTAAAAAAGAGGGATAAGACAACCAAAGTACACTTGTAATGGAAAATTCTTTCGTTCTTCATGCGTTAGTTTAATTTGTACACTTGTACTAGCCTCCTCATATATGTCCTTTATGAGGTAAGTATATTTTCGGTCTTTTTCTCGCCAAAGACCACCAGAGTACTTCTCTCGATAACATATCATATGCCTTCTCTAAATCAAAGTAGCTTATTTAACCAAAATTTCTATTAGTTTAGTTTTATATAAGTGAATTAATATATCATTTTATATATTAATCTTCAAACTCAACTGCTTACATGGCATAATAATCAATCACTATTGATGATGTGGCAATATGATTGACATTAACGTATTTACCAAATTATTAAAATTAGAGTAAGACACTAATCGATGTTATGATATGGAACATTTAACCTCACTGATTTCAAATCATTCCATGATTTATGCGGTTGCCATCTAAAATTCAATCTTTACAATATTTATATATACTCTTCATTATATTATAGGAATATACCCTTGATTGAATTGATACATGTATATTTTTTCTGAGTTTTTCTAACGTTAATAAGTTATTAATAAAATTGAATTTTTTTATTTTTTTAAAAAGAAGGACCGTGTTATATCTAAAAAACGGATAATGTAAATTTTTTTTTCTTGAGTTTTTTAACGTTTGTAAGTTACATTCTCATTTTTTTTATGTCAAAACTCAAATTAAACTGACCTTATTTGTACTGTTTGTGAGTTATATTGTAATTTTTTATCTTATTGTTTAAGTAACCAAATTCAAACTTGATAATAAAATTCATTATCTTTAAAACAAAACTCAAAAACTTAATTATAAGGTTACTGACATCACAGTCGCAAAAAAAATATTTTACAAAGTTACTGATGACAACCATCACCATTACACCTGTCAAACGGGGGTCGGGTCCCAAGTCAGGTCAGAATACGGGTTCGGTCAGATCGGGCCATGGGTCGAGACAGTTAGGGTCTGAAAATAGGTTCCAACGCCCACTTTTTTTTTCTATTTTTTTTAAAGTAAAACATGTTTTAAATTAATATTTTAATTATATTCATTGTTTAAATTAATTATATAAATAATGTTTTTTATTAATTACTTTATTATAACATGTTATAAAAGTTATATATAACGATTTTTTTCTATTATATTTGTAATTTTAAGTACTAAAAACAATAATTTCTTAATTATTACTTCAAATATAATATATAAATCTTAATATTTTAATAAAACTATTGATTTATCTTTGATCCAACAGGTCGACCCATTCAAGTCGGATTTCGATCATAAAATAATGGGTCATTATGGGATAAGGTCGAACGGGTTGCCGGGTCGAAATTTTCGGGTCTTGGCCCTGAAAAAACGGGTAAGGTCTAATCACCATTACAAAGCATGGGTAACCACCACCACATTTTATAACTTAAGTTTTAACTGATTTTCAAAAAAAATTGAATAAACAATCTATAAAGTGTGGTAACAATATCATAAATCGTAAATTAGTTTAATTATTGACGAGTGAGCAAGTAAATATGAATCGGGTATGAAATCAATCCAGCCTCACTCCTCACCAACCATGACAGTAGCAATATTCAATATTTATCCATACTCACACAATTACACCGCACAGTTATATTTAAATGTTAGAAAAAAAGGGGTACAAAAGACAATTCGCGAAAATTAGGGGTACATCATAGAACTGCAAAAATACAGGTGTGTATCGTACATTCCCCCCAGTTTTGGTGCTTACTTGTTGGTTAAAAAAACACGAAATTACGATGAGTTACCTACATAGTTAAAAGAGTTTTAGTAGCATGTTCTTATATGATAACTAATTATTTATTCAAATTAATCTAAATCTAAAATTATTATACTAAAACAAACACTTATGTAATAAAATTTATTGTGTTTAATTCATATATTTTGAAATCATTTTAACTTTGTGAACATATATTTAGAATAGCCCGTGAATTTCACGGGTTAAACCTAATTTAACTAAATAAGCTAAGCTGAAATGAAATGAGACCAAATACAAGCTATTTTTAAGTTATTTTACCAAATATTTGTAATATATCAGTTCATACTTCTCAAGTACATTTTCAACTAGTATTAGTTTCTCAGTTTTTCAATTTTCAGGTTTTAACTAGCTAGTTCTGCAACTAGGTTTACATACCAAATCAAAACGAGGCAGAAAGTCTTTCCCCAAATTCTCATTTGTCGGAGGGATTGCATTGAAGGAGAAAAACGGCCCTTCTAAAGATATGATCGAGTTACATTAGCTGATAATGACAATAGAAAAACTCCCTCCGTTTAAGCCAATAATTTTCTTTATTTTTTCCTCATCAAATATTATAAGTGTAAACTATTTGCTAGGACGGAGGGAGTAGTACTCAAAGATTAAAATTAAAACTCGTCTTCATCAACTTTGTCTCCTTTCAAAGAAAAAAAAAAGTAATTCTGCCACTCTTCTATTATTGATTAGCCTTTTATAGGCTTTTATTGTCCACCCTACATATAAATTAATTAAAGTTATGATTGAATAAGATCCCTCACCAAATCAACACAAAAGCTTTTCACTTTTTCATAAGAGAACAAGGTGAACCAATTACATTCAACACCACATTAGCTTAATCTTCTCTTCTCTATTATTTTAAAGTACTAGTATTATTTTGTTCTCCAAAAAGAAGAAGCTTCCAACGTTGCTTTCCTAGACAACCTACCCCAAATTGCTCTAATAATATCATTTCAATTTCAGTAAACATGGTCATACTATATAGACTATACTAATACTTAACCTATGATTCAAATTTTAGAATAAGACGGTCTCATATGTAAGGCAGACCATTTGTGAAAGAAAATCATTCAATTATTGCTATTAATAAATGAGTGTTATTTATATAAATATACCGTCTCATAACGTGAAACCATCTTACCGACTTACACAATACTCCCTGATACTACAAACATGTCCGAGAGGATTGACCCAACTTTTACAAAGAAATTAAGAGTATAAGTTGTCTACATCATGCCCCATTAATTACTTTTCCCCACCATTGATTAGTTTATGTATGATGCCAAATCACACACATTTGACAAGCTTTACACTTTAAAGACTAGACCATCATAAGATTGGTAGCTTAAGAAAAACGTGCAAGTGCCCACATTGCGAATCATCCTCCCTTTGACAAGAGGTAGAAAACCTTAGGAATGACCTTTTAATAGTCAAAAGCGCCAATTACGGTGGGGGGTTAGTCTCGGGCTTGACCATTGAAGGGTGATCAGGAGGTGGTGGTTGAGACTGAAAGATGGCCGAGGCAAGCGATATGGGCATGATGCAAAGAGCCTTTGACTGAAGGAACTGCATAGCTGCCCCAATGTCTTGCTCAATCAATTTAGCTACTTGTTGCTCTGTGCCATCATTAGACCATTTATCCCATGCCAGTTGCGTCTCTTCAAGACCTTCACCCTTTTGAAGATTACAAAGCCAATTGCTTAGAATTTATGTAAGGAAATATCATTCAAGTTGCGTCTATTTGGGTGTTCAACGCGTTTTTTGAACAAGGTCCACTGGTCCGATTTGACATTTAAAACATGACCTCTAAAAACGATCATATTCACTTTGTTCTTTTTCGTGAAGGGAGGACCGCAAGGACAAATATTGATGGAATCAGGTTTCAAATACCATATTTCTCCAAGTGCTATATGATCATTAATAGTCATAAACAGGAATGGATATATTTAGTCGATTCAAGTTACCTCGAAGGATGTTGGAGGAACATCGGCCACAAGCTGGGCCACAGCACCAGCTCCCCCCAATCTACTCATGCTTAACACCTGATACAAGCCATTGGAGAACTAAGATGCTAAAAAATGCATTAGAAAAACAGCAAGTGGATATACTTTTTGTTTATAGTAAATGCAACTTAACAATAGCATAGAATTATTAGATAATGACTGCTGCGCAAAAAGGAGCTACTATTCCGACTTGATTTTGTACTTTAATCCATTAAAATACGGAAATGAGATCATATAGCTCAATTGTGGAGGCGGCCTAGTAAGACTTTAAGAGAAGATACCTTGACTTGAAGCCTTAGAAATTTGACGTAATCAACGATTTCATCAAGCATTGCTGCTCTGTCTGTCTGTACAAGCACCAATGAAGATCACTTAACAACATTATCTTATAGGTAAAGTAGCAGAATTAACTAAATAATTCATTTCAAATCACTCGGAATAAATTAAGAATCATCTAAACACTCCGTTAGATATGAGGTAACAAACACGTCACTGACCTTATTGCAGCTGGGAACCAGTTCCTGTAAAGCCTTCATCCTTTCAGCTATCCTTTCTCTACGTAACTAAAACGTATGAAAAAGGCAATTTTTATTAAATCAAGTTCATTGTTGAAACCGAAACCATTAAGTTCAGGCCTAAAGGTCTTTAGTATGGTGACTTAGTAGTCTTATTATCAAATGCAAACGTAAATCTTCTAGGCATCAAACGAAAAAAATTCAAAGTGCCGAGCCTAGGTGAGAAATATGAAGTTTACCCTTTCAGCTATACTGTGAGGATCAGTGGCTTGACCACGCCTAGCTCGCACTCGAGGTCGGACTGCTGGTGGATGTGATATGTTTTGAGCTGGTCCACATGCCCCATGACCCTGAAAATTCTGCATAGACCATCGAATAGACATGATCAGTTTTTTTAATTTCCTGACAGTAAGACTCCGGGTTTGAACATTGAACGCTTGTAACTTTGACGTTATAATTTTGCTCTAACAATTAACAACCACTCCATGCAACTTCTTATGATCTATATGACCAAGATATGACACTCCGCAAATATGACTTTTTCTTGTAGATGTTAGGGGATGGGCTACCCGGCTCTTCAGAACATTTACATAATGGTTGCAACACGGTGTCACTTCTAGATTGAACATTACGGTATAACATATCAGATTTAATTCATGAATATAAAGCCATGATGAAAAGTAGTTACAGTATGCAAAAATCATGCCAAGTTAACCGACACAGTGCTGTTCTGTAACAGAACAAACATGTAGATGGAATATTTGACATTTCATAAAATGAATTTAATCCTGTAATTCTTACGATAATCAGCACAAAATGTCACAAAGTACTGCATAGGTTCTATTCCAGGTGATTGACATAAAAAATGCTTTCTAATATTCCAAACTACAGAATATGCTTCTTAGGTTCATTTTATATTTAATCTCTTTACATTAGTGACAAGTACTTTCATCTTATGCCGATAATCATAAAGAAAAAGGCTTATGTTCTGCTTCATTACGCTGCTAAAAATTCCACACCCTTTAATGACGTAAAGGGAAAGACAGACATTAATCGAAAAGAAATGACCCTGTGACTAAGGAAAATTTAGAGAAAAATCGAGAAAATTCCACATCTAGAGAAAACTCAACGGGTGTTAAGAATAAAGGCATCAATATAGATTAATGAATATCAATTCTCAAAGGGAAATAAAAAAAGTATGGACTATACTTAAAAAGCGTGGCGATGACCTTGCGACTAAGGTCAATTTCATATTCTTCACATAACCCATGTTTTCTAACGTTAATGTCAACTCTTAGGATTATGATTAAGAAATGATTGAGACATTTTGCAAATGTGGGCTCCCAGCACTTGTTTTGCTCATTGACAAGAGCGTCAAAGAGACAGTGGATGAGTATTAGGACACTTTACTCTCTTTTTTCCGATGACATCAATCACTATTAAATACGTTGGAATAGACTACGATGTCCCTACAACGACAAGGAAGCATCATGTGGTTTGCTCGTGTGGATACAAGGTCTCCTGGACGGGACATCATGGATCTAAATTTCGTTTTCACTCTTGATTTGAATTAGTCATCACGACATTAATGGAGATGATACCGGCTCAAAGTACTGTTACATAATGTTACTTGGACACTATCCTGTGGAAGTATGCCGCGTTTCCAACCCTCCGACGACACAGCACAACACGTTTAGCACTATTTTAGAC
>JAOWBH010172429.1:0-10539 GCA_028566215.1 Silene coronaria
GTAGACTAGTCAGTAGTCACCCCCTCTAATAACCCAAAACCCACGTCTCCTCACCTCTAAACATTCAACATTCAATCAATCTCCCTCAAATTCCCCAATTCAATTCACACAAAACCCTTTCCCCCAAATCAATTTAATCAATTTGAACATTTAGGGTTTTAGTCATCAAATAAAATATAATAAAAATGGGAAAAGCCAGGCAGAGCAGAAAGAGAACATCAACAACAACAATGGTGATGGCAATGCTAATAATGCTAACTGTTGTATTATTATTACTTCTTGCTCTCGGCATTCTCTCTCTTCCTGTCGCCAATGACACTGGACCACGTACCGGTCACGATCTCGCTAACTTCGGCCGTAAATCCCTCGAAAGGGGTTCGGGTATTGGTGGTAGAACTGATCAATGGGTTGAGATTCTTTCTTGGGAGCCTCGCGCTTTTCTTTACCATCATTTCTTGGTTTGTTTTTCTATCGCTTGCTTTTCCTTGTTTCATTGATCATATTATAATTAATTAGTGTCATTCGATGTAGTTTTAGTATACAGTGGCGGAATTAGGATTTGTAGTTAGGAGGCGAGGATTTTCAGGGTGGCGAACTATTAGTGCTTTAATGTAAGCTAAAATAAATCAAAATTGTTACCAAAAAGGTCGAATTGCTCGTTGCTGAGGAGAGACGATCTCGTTCTAGCCCTTTAGTTCGGCCTCTAGGAATATAGTTGTATGATCAACTTATGGACATACCATGTTAGTTTTTAAGGTATAATGGTGAATTGGCATATTTGGAGAGCCGGTATTTTATATATTAAAGCTCGTTCTAAGATTGGACAGGTTAATGTGCATTGAGGATAGCATTAAGCAGTGTGAAGGGTAGTCTACGAAGTGTAAGTAATCTTTTAGATTTAGAAATTAGGAAATGCAGAAAGTAATTAGTTGCTGGAATTGATCAGATTTAAATGTATGATTCATTAATGGAAGGGAGGGGTGACTTAAGAGCTAATGTTTACTCCATTTTGCAGCAATTGTAATTTGCATTGCAATGTAAACGATCTCCCTGGGTACTCTTTTCATTCTTATACGGACTGATTTGTGCGTGAAGAGCTGCTTGTCATCATTCGTCATTATTATTTCCTAATAACTTCACAGAGGCTAGTGATCCGAGTGGGGGAGTGGGGGGGAAGGGGTCGTAAGCAGGGGGGTTCGAGAAGTTGCTTCCGGTTGATATTTAACCAAAAATGGGACAACTATATGTACACATGAACTGCAAAAGATATCCCCTTTCTTCTCTATTCTATCCACGCACTGTTGCACCCGGGTTATAGTGTATTTTTATTACGGTACACTCTTGTGTGCATTTAACATGACTGTCCTTTCGGCATTGGTAGCACGATTCACCGATGTGTTTACAAATCGGTTCAGGCCTTCACGCCTACTTTCTTTGGCATGTGCATAAAATCTACTCCTACATCTAAAATTCTCTAGCAGGAGTATATCGTGTATCAGATGTAACGTAGTCATATAAAATTAGGCAACCTAACTTTCAGCTCATATGTTCAAGCTTTGAGCTGTTTACAGTTTCTAGTCTGTCATTGTGTTGCTATTTTTTATGCTATAATATGTCCAAATGGTGACCCTAGATTCTAATTTCTGCAGTCAAAGGAAGAATGCGAGTACCTTATTAGCCTCGCTAAACCTCATATGAAGAAGTCAACTGTTGTTGATAGTAAAACAGGCAAGAGTAAGGATAGCAGGTTTGTTATCAATCTTTCTCATTTAACTTTTCTCAAATTCTCGAAGAACTTGGAAATCAAGTTTCTGTTAGTCATTTGGCCTTACTTTTACTGCCTTCCGATGAAACTTTTTTTTTTCTGTTTTTGTTTTTGTTTGTTTTAACCGGTATAAGGGTTAATGCATTATTATGAATACCTGGAGCTCATTTGTGTCTGCATGATTATGTGCAGGGTACGTACAAGCTCTGGCACATTTCTGAGAAGAGGCCAAGACAAAATTATACGCGACATAGAAAAAAGAATAGCGGATTTTACTTTTATTCCTGTAGGTATGTATGCAATGAGTATTGCTTTTGAACTATATTATGCTCATATGCTGTTACTGTAGTGATGCGAACTTCTGTGGCTGTCATTTCCATATGGTGCTCGCACTGGTCGGTGTTATATACTCCTTAACCATTAGTACTGGATTTGGATTTTCTGCCAGGGAATGATATAGGAGGGACATGCATTCAGTTGATTGATTACCTTAATACTTCTAAGTAGTAAAAAGTAATGTT
Organism: Silene coronaria; assembly: GCA_028566215.1. Lineage (NCBI taxonomy): Eukaryota > Viridiplantae > Streptophyta > Magnoliopsida > Caryophyllales > Caryophyllaceae > Silene > Silene coronaria. The sequence continues at coordinate 2,287 of JAOWBH010172429.1, forward strand.
AAGGGATGCCAGGAGATAGAAGAAAAAAAAAATCTGTATTTCAGTACCCAAGAATATGCTGTAAAAAACAAAAAAGCTGCCAGCAAATTAGCAATGTTAGCTAAGAAGTTTCTGTGAATTTTTTTTTTGAAATGAAGTTTAGTGTCTGAGAGTCTGACCTATGCCCTAGTAGATTGGCTTCAACCATTAAGATATAGTGGCCTAGTCTACACGATCATAGTATTCACATTAAGCCGTCATCAATAGCTAAATAACCTCACCGACTAAGTTATGACTTTGAAGTATTTTTCCAATGTTGCCTCGTCGAATTGAAACTCTCTGATCTAGAGAAGTCACACTTATTCCCTTTTCTTAGAGCTCGTCTACAACTCCATGAATTAAGTAGACTTGTCTTGGATACTTTTAGGATTGGTCTTTATATTACTCTACCCATGAGGTTGTATGTTTCTGCTATCTCTTAATTATTTTGGTTGTAATGCTTTCTTTTATTACAAGAGATCATTTCTGTGTAATGTAGCCTTTTTTCCGTTCTTCCTGTAAATTTGCATACCTGTACTTGCAGAACATGGCGAGGGACTTCAGATTCTCCACTATGAAGAAGGTCAAAAGTATGAACCTCACTATGATTATTTTCTGGATGAATTCAATACAAAGAACGGCGGCCAAAGGATTGCTACTGTTCTGATGTACTTGTAAGATTTCTATCTCGGAAACTTTTATTGATCAACAAGATGTGTGCCATTTGTGTTGATCAGTTTGACTTGTATTCGTTAAAGAATATAATTTTTTTTTATTTTAAGAAAATTTTGGGCAATTACATTCCAGATCAGATGTTGAAGAAGGTGGGGAGACTGTTTTCCCAGCTGCAGCTGGCAATTTCAGCTCTCAGCCTGGGTGGGACGAGAAATCTGAATGTGCTAAAAAGGGTATCTCTGTGAAACCTAGGATGGGTGATGCCTTACTTTTTTGGAGCATGAGGCCTGATGCGACACTTGATTCTTCTAGTTTGCATGGTTAGTATATTGAGCACTTGTGAAGTAAAAGTTGAGAATAAATTTAGCCATCCACAGTTTTTATGCCAGGGCCTTCCTACTTGCCTAGTTTACTTGCTTTGCTTTTCTGTCATAAATTTTTGAAAGGCTAAAATGGCTACTATAACAGTTTTGGGGGTACATATGGTCCTCATGTTCTTACTTGTCACAGGTGGCTGTCCTGTAATTAAAGGAAACAAGTGGTCGTCGACAAAGTGGATGCATGTTGATGAGTACAGAGTTTAAACATGCAGCTATCAAGGTGATTTTCCTTGCTTTATATATGAATGCACTGAGTACCCTGGCAGTGGCTTTGCACAGTTGACAAATTCCCTGGATAGTAAGAGATGTGTCAAAAATTCCCTGATAATAATTTTGAGAAGTGTGAAATAGTAGTGTATTATATTCTAAAAATCAGAAAAAAAAAAAAAAGGTATGCAAGTTTTCTAGTGTTTCCCACAAGTTTGCACATTGCAAGAAGTAAAAGGACCTAAAGCAACTGAATAGTCTGAATATTTTGCTCATTTCGACCATTCTATGTTTGGGTCCTTTGTTTCCAAAAGATTTGGTAATTTTTCTTAGTATAAAACTCAATATGTAGCCCATTTGATTACCCATTTATAAACCCCCTCCCACCTTCCTTCGTCTTTCTGCCTGCCTCTGCTCTCTCTTGTTTAATTTTTTCTGCTCTCTCTTGTTTAATTTTTTCATTCTCCTTTCTAGCCCTTCGGTTCCTGCTAATCTCTGACATACATGCAACAAATTTGATGTATCTTTTCATCTGCAATGTACTTACATCATCTCCTTGTGCCATCTTTTCCTTGTTATCGCTCTCTTATGAATGTGACTTCATCCTCCAATCCTTCGTCATCTCTAGATGATAGCCCCTCATATATCACCATCCAATAGCAACCAGCCATCCCATCAATTATACCCTTTACTGGAAAAGAAGTAGGCCTTGGCAAGGTTTACCTAATTGTTTATGTATGTGCCATAAATAATTCATGATACGCTGTAATACAGTGTCCGATTTTTAGATTTTAAGTAAGCGCTATGATGGAATACTCTTGAAACAGATTTGTGGCTCGTTCGGTCGAGTGAATCTTGCTAACATGTGGATTTACTTTTTAACATTTTGAAGAAACGAACATCTCTAGTGAATTCCATTGCTGTTGTGGTGTACTTAAGAGAGTGGAAATGGAGATGGAAGGAGGGTGTGTTGTGGCTCTTCTCTTTTAGTTTCTGGTATATTATTTGTTTCATAATTGACGGGCTTATATTAGGAAGTAGTCTTGTTTTAGAACTTACTAGCTGACTTTGGTCGATTGTGCTTTGAATTATTACTCCATATATTTTACACTGTTTTGCTATCCACCTGAAACTGTAATTCAGTTATATGCCCCTTCTCTTTTTGCCCTCTTTGTTCGAATTGGCGGTAATAAATTTTGTTGACCTTTCTGTTGCGCACTTGCGCTTCTTATGTACGTGGCGTCTTGTACAAAATCTAGTTCTCAGGCAGCTGCAAGTTTTGTTTGAAGAATAAAAACTTCTTAATATGAGTATATACTCCGTATAACACTATTTATTTATAACTTTTTTTTTTTACTGTAGTATGCTATTAAACTAGGATTCATTTATGTGTATGTTATGTTTTGCAGGGTGGATAACTGTTCTGAATGGTCTTCAGGTGTTGCTGCCTATGCAACATTGTAGCTTTTCTTGCTGACTTAGATATCTCAGTTCCGTCATTTCATTTGGTGACAAGTTTAACACATCATAATCTGAGTTGTGAATGTACCGGCAATAGGCCTTCGATATTCTGCGTACATATATTCAAATTTGTTTTGGTATCTTTTCCATAGACTAAAGCATTTTCTCCTAATAGAGGAAGTTGCACGGGTGCTTGGATGTAGAACATTATGTGAGATGTAGATTTTTTTTATGCATGAGATGATAGGAGTTATCAAATCCGGAGTATATGTCTTAGCTCTAAGCTTAAATATGGTTTTCGCAACTTAATCTCTGTAGCCGTGTCAGTAACTTCATTTGCGTTGCTGCAAGACACCAGTTAATAGTTAATACCATGGTTTTACAACTTTGATAATTAGACAGGCTATGCTGCAAATTGTCTTTTTACATGCTTTAGTTTCTATCTGACTTTCAAGGAGTTAATGATATAATGGTGGAAAAGCTTTCCTCTAATACAAATTCTCATTTGTGACGTTCCTCTAAAGTATAGCAAATAAGACACAGTTAGGACGGGTCCAAATTTAGAACTAGCGAAAGTCAAACAAACCTTTGTTTCGCGAAGTGTTTGTTTCGCGAAGGGGTAAGGGAATGGAATGAAGAAAGACTTACAAGGAAAGAGGAATCTAATTCCCTTTGATGATTAATGTTGTTTGGTTTAAAACACATGAAAAAATAAAAATAAAAAATATTAAAAACCACCACCTCTAATAGAAAACCTACAACCACTCATCCACCACTACACTTGCGCCACCACCCGCAATCTCATCCCGGCACCACCCGAATCTCCGTCGCGGGCGTCACCCTTCGAGTCCCAAACCTCCTTCACCAATCGTCGTGACTCAATGCACCACCCTATAAAAAAACCTGCTCATGCATCAACAATGAAATCTCCTCCCCCACACCCTAAAAACACTACTGGTTATAGATAAGGGAAAACTTATATTACTATGAGAGAATATTTTACAAGGTTATTTCATGGAATAATCCAAACTATGCCCCATCTTCTCAAACTAATCCATACTTTCGTTTAACTGAAAAAAATATAAACTATTGACTCATTTATCTTTCATTGAACCTGCGAAAAGGAGACCTGTACAACCGGTTTCTTTGACTTGAATCTAATCACAACCTCCCTTCTCACTCTAAACCGACAAAACCCATTTAAGGGCGTTTGGTTCGCGCAAGGGTTTGAGTTTGGAATTAAGAATCATACCGGGGTGATATGGGATTGAAACTTCATTCCTCATACTTTGTGTTTGGTTCGGTTAGAGATGAAATGAGGTTGAACATCGTCTTCTTGAGTTAAAACAAACACCCCATTACCTCTTTAATCAAATTAAAAACTAAAACCAGAAAATGTTTCCATCATCACCATCAATGATCAGCATATTTGTGATTTTGAAGATAAAAGAACCATCTACTTCTTCTCGATTTACAACATTCCACTTAAAAAAATCCGTCCAGAGTAATGGTATTAAATGGTGCCTTCAAGTGAGTGTGCACGTAACTTTGATGTTAGGAGTTTTGAAGGTAAAAGAACCAAATTCTTCTTCTACGCACCTGCAAATTTGCGATTTCGGTCCGTAATCCAATCATTTCAATTAATGTGAAGTAATGCCAAGTGATAAAACCAGGGGACATAATATACCGGAAAAAACCCTCAATTTCAAATGCTTACAAAAAGTACATATTGAATCCCGATTTGATGACTTTTCCCTCTTGTTTAGTTTTTTGATTAGTTTTTCTGGGTTTTTTTATTATACTTACTGGGTTTTTTTAGCTAAAATTTGAAATTATAATGTGGGTTTTTGCTAAAATTTGAGTTTATAGAGTTCGATGGATAGTTTGATTGATTTATATGTTCTGTAATTAGGCTATTTGATAAGGGTTTTATGAAATTTTGATGAACTTTGTGTGTTTTGTTTTTAATTTGGAGAAAGTTGTACACTGAAGGGGAAGAACAAAAAAAAAGGGGGCCATGTCCAAATGACCTGAACGGTTACCTATTATAAGAGGTGAAAAATAGGCTTAGTTCAATGAAAGATAAATGAGTTAATAATTCAGATTTTTTTCAGTTAAACTAAAGTATGGATTAATATGAGAAGATGAGGCATAGTTTGGATTATTCTCATGAAATAACCCAATTTTTTATTATTAGTATCAATTATGATAGTATAGTTTTAACAGTATTAAGAATGTGATTAAATGCGCACCCCCTCACTGGAATTCTAGAATTGCCACTGCTCACCGGTTCCTGCTTGCATAACCAGACAAGAGCATATTGATAATGTCATCACCACCAAGCCATATATTAAAAGATAGAAAATGAAAAAGATAAAAGAGAGAAAAGAAGTACCCATGTGAGAGCTGTTACAATAAGCACTGAATGCATGGCAGAGGGTAAGTGTCTTAAGCTGGTCAACAAGCTGACCATAACAGATCCAGGTCCATCATTCAGATCTACATCCAACTGATCTTCATTTCTGAACTCCTCAGAGCCCAAATGGTTTTCCACCCCTTGGACATTCTCAGAATATGACAGGGGACTACTCTTTTTCCCCATTGATTTGGAAAGATCCATGGAAATCCGTTGAGGATCATCCAGTAGAGGTGCAGAATCTGATAGCCTTTGTGGTACGCTCACCTCCAAGGGAATCTCCTTGGCAAAGTAAAGTGTCACAGATGTACACAATGTCAAGAAGACCTGCAAAATATCAGATAAAAGTTGATGAATCTAAACGTTGATTATGATAAGAGAAAATGCCTGCATGCTAGAATTATTATGACGAGAGTTTAAAATTGATGTTGCAACCAGCCAACGAGAGAGGAACGAAACACTCACGAGTAGGAGCATAACAAACTAAAGATTAATTTTCTCAAAGAAAAAGAAAAACAATCTACAGACTAAGAAAAAAACTAGAGAGTTTTCGAAAATTTCAGCATGTAATAGAGCGGAAGAGTAGATCTTGAGAAGACAGAGTTTTCGAAAATTTCAGCATGTAATAGAGCGGAAGAGTAGATCTTGAGAAGACAGATGATGTATATAATATAACAAGTAGTGACACTTGAGCACACAGAGAAGTCAGGATCTACCAGAGCCTATACCATCTTATTTCACAACTGTCTAGAATCCGGAGTCCTGAGTCCTGACTTACCACAATCAAAGCAATTATTATTAGGGGTGTTCATTGGTCCGGGACCGGACCGGACCGGACCAAACTCTCTGAACCAAAGACCAAATAAGGGTTAACAGGTGGACCGAGGACCGGACCATATTCATATTGGTCCGGTCCGGTCTGGACCCAAAAAAAAAGCGTGGACCGGACCGGACCAAATGGAGCAAAGTGGACCAAATATGATTGTCAGCGACTTGATTTAGCATAAAAAATTTAGAATTTTAAAAAGTTCGTAACAATCAAAATAAGCAACATTATCTTCTTGCTCGATTTAGGTACATGATTACCCATCTTATAATAAGTGTTAACAAATTCTAAAATAAAATCAAAAATATTACAATTTTAAAGGTTCTTTTCTTATAAGTTCGGCCCATGGTCCGGTCCGCGGTCCATTCGGTTTGGTCCAGGACCGGACCGAAGACCAAAGTAGAGTAAAATAGTGGACCGTGGACTGGACCAAATAAAATACCATCCGATCTGGTCCGGACCAAATGGTCCGGACCGGTCTTTGGTCCGGATCATTGAGTGAACACCCCTAATTATAATGAATTGATAAGATAAAGCAGAAGCTTTTAACAGTATTACTAACATTAGTCAATCGAAAAATACATGGAAGCATAAAGATATTGAACAAAAATCATTCACAAGGCTTCTGAATTTCTGATGTTATGCAAATAGCTAGGAATCATAAATCATGATCCTTTTTTACATCCATTTTCAGGTGTTATACAGCAGAAATCAGGTATTGTTGATTACAGATGAAGAATCTTTAAACTCAGATGAACATGTTGTCAACAGAGATAAGATTTAGTCAACTGAATAGATAACATAACAATATCAGGTTGTAACCAAATAGTTAGAATACTGTATACATTAACAGACAGAAATACTTATATAATAGTGCCCTACCACTGCAACCAGAAATGCTGCTTTCAAGTTTCCACAGGCCTCACAACAAGCTCGGTTAATCAGGAAGGGGAACCATCTGCAAATGAGTCGTAGATTAAAATCATAATAAATTATAAAATATTATGGGATTAACGAGCAGCAATAGCAGGTTCTAAGTTCTAAGTAACCACCGTGAAAATTAGAAAGTCCAGGGAAGGTGTACTACACCTTCTCTGACCTCACAACATACCTCCTTTAAAATGTTTCAGATATGATTTGTATTTAGCAGCAAGGTGAGGGGTGCTGAGATTTAGGCCTAAAAACAAAAGTACCAAAATCGCCCCGTAGTGCTTCAAAATCCCTTATTTATAGTAGTACAGAGTGACGGGTTCCACATGTTCATCAACTTATATATATGTTTTTGACTCTGTACCACCAAAAGTACCAAGATTTAGGCATGTTAAGTTTTACAATTTTTTTTTTTTTTGGTAACGAGGGAACCCGCAGCCGCTACCTTTGGTGCGCACTGGGTAAACCTGCGGGTGTACGTGATAGCCTGAAAACCACGTAGACTAGGTAAGCCACCCGAGGGTGACAGGCACAATTTTTATTTTCTTTTCTAAATTTTTATTATTTTTTCCAAATTATGATTTCGTTTCTCTAAAAGAAAATATGCTAATTTTTTTTTGTATTATTTTCTGAAGTTTAATTATGTTTTAGGTTAGACATTTGTATTTTGTGGTATGAGATATTCAATTTTTCATGAGCTTAGGGGCAAGGGGTTGAATTTCACTTTTTATCTAACTTAACAGGCGTAATCACTTCAATTGAAACTTGAGGGTCTTAATCTCACGATTAGCCAAAGCAACGAACTTCGATTACGAATTATTTTGGGTTTCATTCTGGAGTGAACCGAAAGGGGGTCAAAGGGTCTTTGTCAGAATGGTAACGCATTAACTCAATATCTCAATGGTTAGCAACTGAAAATCATTTCCAATATTTGGGACTACATTTATTTAAACCAATGTGTATCTGAAAGCATTGATTATTTTTTTGTTGCAGAGACTCTTACTTGTGCCAATTCCCACTAGCACCAGCTGAGAACCCTAAAATATTTCCAACAGCCATCCACGAGGCAAACACAGCATTTGCAGCATTCCGTTGGTCAGGTCCTACATTCCAAATGTTGGTGAACCATTAGTGAGTCAGTATGGCAAACGTTCGTGACCATAAGAGAGTTCAGTATGCGCTAACACCAACACCAACACCAACACCACCACCACCAACAACAACAACAACAATACAGAGAGCATGGTAAAAAAAAAAATATAAATTAGGAAACTGAAAATTGTGTAATAACAGAAACATGATTAGCATACCAAAAACACCATATGATCTGTCTCTTATAC
>JAOWBH010172440.1:0-10538 GCA_028566215.1 Silene coronaria
CTTTTCTCCCTATTTTGTTATGCATGCTAAGATCTAAGATATTAAGATGTTAATATGTTTTAGTATGACTAAAAATGAGTTTAGAACCCAACAGTATTTCCAAAGGAGTTGTCCAATGGATTACCACCAAAAGCGAGGCATCAAACATCAAATTGATTTGATTCCAGAGGCTTCGTTGCCTAATAAGCCCGTTTATAGATTCAATCCCGAAGACACAAAGGAGTTACAATTCTGACAAGTGCAAGAGTTAATTGACCGAGGTTATGTGCAAGAAAGTTTGAGTCCATGTGCATGCTGTACCGGCCTTATTGGTACTTAAGAAAGATGGTACTTGGCGAATGTGCATCGATAGTAGAGCGGTGAATAATATCACTATCAAATATTGCTTTCCTTTGCCTAGGCTCAATGATATAATAGACGAGCTTAATGGTTCATGTGTGTTCTTAAAGCTAGATTTATGAAGTGGATATCATTAAATGAGGATCGAGATGGGGATGAATAGAAGATCGCTTTCAAAACGAAACAAGGGTTATACAAATGGCTCGTAATGCCTTTTGGGTTATGCAGTGCTCCTAGTTCGTTTATGAGGTTCATGTATAAGGTATTGCGGTCTTTCCTTAACAAGTTTGTGGTTGTTTATCTCGATGACATTATATTATATAGTAAAGACGAGGAGGAACACAAGCATCGCCTTCTAATTGTATTGGAGATGTTGAAAAATCAGAAGTTGTTTGCAAAGCTCGAAAAGTGTACATTCATGATTCCATTGTAACATTTCTTGGTTATATAGATGGAGTGAGTATGGATCCGTTAAATATAGAAGCTATACAAGCATGGCCTAGCCTAAATCTACTACGGAGGTTCGAAGGTTCCATAGCCTAGCTTCATTTTATAGGTGTTTTATCTAGAACTTTAGCTCGATTATGGCTCCTATTATGGAGTTGACAAAGAAAGGTGAGTTTGTGTGGACTACGAGTGCACAAAAGGAGTTTGAGGAGGTAAAGAGTAAACTATGTTCCGGACCTGTTTTAGCACTTCTAAGTTCTGATAAGTTATTCGAAGTTGAGTGTGATGCATGCGATGTATGTATTGGTGCCATGTTGGTGCAAGATAAGTGTCTCATTGCTTACTTTAACGAGATATTAGGTGGAACAAGATTGATCTATTCAACTTACGACCATGAGTTTTATGCAATAGTGCAAGCTTTGGATCATTGACGTCATTATTTGCGTCCTAAACCATTCTTGTTGCATTTAGATCACGATGCTTTAAAGCATATTCATGGGCAGCAAAAATTGAATCTAAGACATGCTAAATGGGTAGAGTTCTTGCAGTCTTTTACTTTTTCATCAAAGTATAAGACGGGAAGTTTGAATGTTGTTGCTGATGCGCTCTCAAGAAGAAATATGTTGCTAATTGAACTTGATGTAAGATTGCTCTTAGTGAGACTTGAACCTGAGAGCCTTGAGAATGTGGCGCACTTTTTAACCACTAGACTTCGCCCTTGCAGGCAGTAATATTTATATATTGTTTTTGAAAAAATACATAAAAAATTATTATATTTATTACCTAAAATTACAAACATATTTAAAAGTCAAGTTTATATAACTTTTAAATATTTAATAATAAATTAATTATTAAAAAACTTAATTCTAATATTTATGTCAATATAATTAATGTAAACATTGAACATGATTAAAAAATACTTTTAAATATGTTTTATATTTTTAAAAAATACTCCCTCATATTCACTCATTTCTTCCCTTTTTCCTTATTGGGTAAGTCATGTTTTCTTCCCTCTTTTCTTTTTTGTATGTGGGTTTGTGTGTGTTGTGTGGTCCAAATTCAATTCCATGTGGGGTTGTGTATTTTGTATGGTCCAAATTTATTTCATTATTTCTTGTGCAAAATAGGTAAGGAAAGAAATGAGTGAATAGGAGGAAGTAATTTTTTGTTAAAAAAATCGCTAAAAAATGCGTTCGAAATTATTTCTTGACTCGTATTCTGACTCTAACTCAATCCATGATTTTGTGACCCGATCCGCATTCAACCTGCCTGTATTCTGACGCAACTCATATGACCCGAACCGGACCGACCCGCCCGACCCGTTTGACAGGTTAGGGAGTATTTGCCATTTGTTAAATTCGATGATTTTTGCCCCAACTAACCATATATAGTAGACGGAACTTCAATCCTAGAAAGATAACAAGTTCGGGTCAACCAGAAAAAACGGGTCAAGCTGGTTGGGTTCGGGTCGGTCAATTTCGGGTCGGGTCATTTTGGTTATGCCGACTTCGGGATGGGTCATTTTGGGTTTGGCTCAACTAGTATCTCAAGTTATTTGTGGATAATAATCAGTTTGCAACAATAAACATTCGGGTCGGGTTAAATCGGGTGCTAGGTCGGGTTCGGGTCGGGTCCATTTTGCTTGGTCTACCAATAAATGTTAAAATTCGGCTACCTAACTGCGGAGTAGTGCCTAGTAGACCTGGCAAAATTGACCCAACCCAAATGACCCGACCCGAATAACCCGACCCGAACCCGGCCCGGCACCCGACCTCAAAACCTAAGCTTGACCCGAAACCCGAATGACCCGACCCGACCGAAACTTACTTGAGACCCGAAATGACCCGATCTGAAACCACCTGACCCGAAATTGACCCGATAAAATATAACTCTAATTGAAAAAAAAAAACTTAAAATAACCCGAAATGTTACAAAATGTACTTTATCTATCTTAATTATTGACCCGAAATGGACCCGGACCCGAATTGACCCGACCCGCTTTGACCTGAAAATGACCCGACCCACATACCCGAAAAACACCCAAAACCCGAAATAAACCGACCTGACCCGAACAACCCGATAATATCTTAAACCCGAACTAACCCGACCCAAATGGGCCCGACCCAAACCTGACCCGATTGACCAGTTTGCCTAGTCTAATTTTACGTAACTTAAATGCTTATTTATTTTGTAATTTGTAATGGGCCACCACAATCCACAACAACCAACCGTAAATTGATGTTTTTAGGAACGACCACCATAATGTTCTTGGGGAATCCTAGTAGTAATCAAAAGTCAAAACTATTACCAGTACTTTAAATCGATGGTGAACAAGAGTAATACGTAAATCATTAGTAAAAATGTAAAATTGTTTATAAATTACTCATTTTCCTAATTAAAATTACATTATTATTAATTTATTACGAAGTAGGAGTAGTATATTATACTATCAGTTGTACTACAATAAGTAGTATTGTTCCAGAGCTGATATATATAGTTTACGAGTTTAATCGTAAAGTTTAGGAATTTTGTTGTCAGTTTCTCGGATTTCTTCAAATAAATAAGGGATATTCTACGGTGTACTCTCGAGTTTTTCAGTTTTCTACGGTGTACCCCTACAATTTTGAAATTCTATGGTGTCCTCCCGAACTCTACACAATAGTCTATACCATGACCTTATTTATTGTCTTTGATATGTGAGTTTCTTAATTGACCTATGAAATCGTTTATTTAACATTCCAATTACTCGATATCCTACTCATTTAGTTATTAATTCGACGAATTACTCATTAACCCACCAAATAGTATACGATTCTAAGCGAATATTCATCAAATCTCCAATATCATTTCATGATCATAACTGGTTCTTAATAGTAGTTTGCAGTTATTAAAAGTGATTTGTGATACTTTTCACATAGGATGGTGACACAACATTTAAAAATTAGAATAAAGGTCAAAATACGGTTGTTTGATAGTGATAAAGTTAACGGAAAATTAAAGAAGGTCATGATAGAGAAATAAGTAAGAAGTTTAGGGGTACACCATAGAATTTCAAAATTGTAGGATACACCGTAGAAAACCAAAAAACTCGAGGGTATACGGTAGAATATCTAATAAATAATTAGTTCAATTTTGACATCCTTCCCCACTTATAATATTATAAATACCTGCTTTTGTTTGGCCACTTATCCGTCCAACAAACTCTATCTCTCAAATCAAGACTGTATTTGTGTTTGGAGTCTATAAAGGAAGCTTGATTGAAGAGATTGCGAGAATGGTGGTTTCTCCAAAATCTCAACCATACTTCCTTCTTATGTTTCTATCTATTCTTTGTGTCAACAAACTTGGATATAACGCCCATCTTATCCCTCAAGAGGAAGGTAATTCTACTTAAGAGTGTTAAACTGGTGTTAACCAACTAAAACCACCGTAAATTAGTAATTTATATATATACTTCGTATATATTTATACGTAGTTGCTCTTTTAAGTACGACTTTTAAATTTTGTGTAGAGGAAAACGTATTGTTGGGAAATTAGCGTCAATCTCCCACGCACAACGGAAACAACCAATCGACAAGTAAACCGTAATAGCAATAAATATAAGCAATAATAAGATGAGACGATATTTAAGGTCAAACTCAGGGCAAAACCTTCCAAAATCGAAAGTAAAACGCACTAGCTAAATAGACTATAATCCACAGTATCACTACAACGTAACCGTCCTCAAATTAAATATCAATTCGAAACCCACTATAATATAAGATAACAGTATTTAGACCTCCACTAATATTAGTAAATGCCACTAATATTACCTAGAGTAACTCTAAATTATTACTCCCTCCATTCAACTCCACACTACCACTATCCTTTTTACACAAATATTAAAAAAATATTTAAATAATAATAAAAGGACAATTACTTTATAGAAAAGTGATTTTTATGGTGTACTTATTATAGTGGGGTATGAGTGGTATTTGATGTAAATATGGTGTTTTAATTAGAATAAAATAGGGTTTTATTTTGACAAATAAAGAAAGTGGTAGTGTGAAGTTGAATGAACAAAAAAAAAAGTGATAGTGTGGAGTTGAATGGAGAGAGTATATTAAAACATCCGTTATACTACCTCTCACACTCAAACCCTGACTGTAAAAATTTACTAGTCACCTTGTTTGATTATTTTTGTGAGATAATATTTTCAAAAGATTTGCCACCTTTATATAACAACGTGAAAATGACGTTATATTTTTAATCATAAATCACTTCACGTTACAAACACATGAATTAAATCAATTCATATGTTTTTCACTTTTCCACACGTAATGTTAAACAAATGTTTTGACATTCATTTAACATCACATGAATACAAAATGTTATATATGCATTGTAACATTTCTAAAATAAATCTTTGTGTTGAATATAATTGCGTGTTACCTAATACATATGTGATGCAGATTACACAAATTCTCACTTGTGACATGCACTTAGATCTGGCAAAATCAACCTGACCCGATTGACCCGATTCGAAAAGGCTGACCCGAGACCCGAAATTGACCCGAACAACAACACCCGAATGTGATCCAAAACCCGAAATGACCCGACCCGACCTGAAAATGACCCGAGGTTTGTTGACCCGGAATTGACCTGAAGACTCGAAATGGTTCGATCTGAAACAACCCGACCCGAAAGTGACCCGACAAAACATAACTATAATTGATCAAAATAAAGCGAAATGATACTAAATGTACTTTATTCCTCTTAATTATTGACCCGAAATTGTCCCGAACCCGAATTGACCTGACACGCTTGACACGAAAATGGCCTGGCCAACATACCCGAAAAACACCCGAAACCCGATCTAACCCGACCCGATCAGAACTAACCCGATAATATCTTAAACCCGAACTACCTCGACCCGAATTGACCCGACCCGAACCCGACTCGGTTGATCCGTTTGCCGGGTCTACATGCACTATCCGTCATAAGTAGAGACGGAGCGATACATACCATATTATGTTAATATGGATACAAGTGGGCCGCTTTGTGGGTTTGTTTTCATATATATTTCTCATTTTAAGACTCTTTAACATGGTTACATTTTCAACTAAGCTGTTAACATTATAACAGATACTCATATGCGACCATGTTTAAGCAATTTTGTTATCATTATAAGAACCTTACATTTACAAAATAAATGATTGTTATTATGGTTACATTTCAGACTAATATGCTATTATTCTTACACGAAACACCCACTTTGCAATGTGACTATCTGAGCTCATTTTGTTCCCATTTTAAGACTTTTCAACATGGTTACATTTTCAACTAAGCTAGTAACATTATAATACATACTTATACGTGACTATGTTTATGCAATTGTGTCATCATTATAAGAAGAAGAGTGAGGACTGTTTGCATGGGAAATCCCTTTTTTCCTATTTATTTATTGTCTATTGTCAAATCACTTTTTAATACATTAATACATAAAATGACTCACTTATATCCATATTAAGATAATATGGTATGTATTTGCTCCGTCTCTAACTTGTGACAGATAATGTCCGTTACAAGGGAGACAGATTGTGCGGATTAAGGCTGATTCACAAGTGTTTGTAGTTAGTTAATGGGTAATTAGTGAGTAATAATAAGGGGTTTTGGTTAGTATATTAGTTTAGAATGGATTATAATAGTTAGAATATAATTATTGTAGAATGAGACGGTCTTGTGAGACGGGATCGAGCTTGAAATGGTTAGCTTATTGGAGTATGCTTTGAGGTAGGTTAATCCTACTCGATTTCAATAATTAATGTGTTTATGTTGATGTCAATGCATAATTAATCTCACATTAGCATGATAGTTGCATTATAACTTGTCTAACTAATTGTTGGGATGTTAAACATGGCTAATTGGGGTGTTGGGTGCATTATAACAAGTTATAAGAAATTTTGGCTTGATATCATGATGATTGTATAAATGGAAATATGATAATATGTTGGATAATTGATGACAGTAATATGTTGTGGAAGGTAAGGCATATTAGTATGATGAGTTTGATATATGAGTTACTGTGTATTGGTGCATCATGTTACATATTATGTTATATGTATGTTGGATGTTGGAGGTTGGAGGTGGTGTTGGTATGGTGGTTATTGAGGAGACGTAAGGCGGTTGGGAGACCGTCTTATGCTTGGGTCGCCTATTGGGGCTCCCCACCCCAATAGGGATGTGCACATTAATAACTTGAGTATGCAGAGACTTACGGTGCGCCGTAACGTCGGGCAGGGGTCCGGTTAGCGTCTGGGCCCGTATTTGGGTGCATTCCGTTACTTGTTTCGGACTGCGGTCGAGGTAGTGGGGTGAACGGTGTTGCGGTGTGTTGAATGTGGGAGTGACGTTGGAGGTATGATATTAGCATGATACTTGGTTGCATTTCATAATCATACTTGCATATATCAATTACATCATTGTTAGCATTATACATATCGTATTATTGAAATTGACGTTTGTGTGGTTGTGTATTTGTCACCTATTTCCGGGATGGCCTGTGTTGATCCATATGATATTTCCGATCATATGGGGAGCAGTTGACTTTCAGGTTTATATGAAGCATTCGGGATTTGGCCGCAATACGAGGATGGAGTCGAGTTAGGAGATTTGTGATAAAGGTTATAGCATTTTGAGTTGTATTTATTTTAAAGTGTCAAGTTGATATAATAACTAAATTTGTAAATTTTAATAAAATGTTTTTAATTGGAGTTTTGTATTCACTACCTCGAGCAACCGAGATGGTAGCGCCCTTAATTACCTTGGCCGGGTAGTTGGGGGTGTTACAAAGTGGTATCAGAGAAATTATTTTTGAACCTAAACCAATGAACTAAAAATGAACTTAGGAGAATCTAATAAAAAATGAACCCAGTATGGATGCAATGGGAGATTAACTTTGAGGTGGGTAGGCGCCCTCATTTCAACTTACGCTCTATTGCCCTTATTGGTGAACCACGGGGAAAATTTGGGTGACGCTTTGTGCATTTAGCATATTGTGTGCATGATGATACGAATATGTGAGTTGTTGATAAGTTTATTAGTAGATGTAAATATTGGATGTGTGAATAAGTACATTGATAATGTGGTGTGATATTAGTTACGTTCATGAGTATGTGATGGGTGGTATATGTTGACCTTCTTTGTGCTTTGGAGTATGAATTCAGATTTATAATTGTTATGTGAGCATGTGTGTGACCATATTGAATTTTAAGTTTGTATAATATAGTCGTATGTTTTGATAATGTTAAAAGTCTAGTGTCGTGTAATCATTTGTTGATATGTGATAGTTTATCTACAAGACCAAGCTTGAAAGTTATAGTGGGATATGACCTTGTTATCAAGATTTGATTTGTGATAGTTCATCTACAAGATCAAGTTTGAAAGTTATAGTAGGATATACTATAACCTTGTAATCAAGATTTGCAACTAAAAGTCAAGCTTCTCCAAAACGATCAAGAAAATAGAAGACAACTAAGATCAAGATAAAGAAGATGACTCCTATACTGAAGATTCTAGTGAAGATTAATTATTTTAGGTTTCTATTCAACAACGGTATGTTAAGAACAATTTGAGTCAAGTAGAGTTATAGTAGTTTGTTCTATAACATTACCTAACTAGTTTAAAGTTATAGTAACTTCAACTATAACTCTAGACAATAATACCTAAGGCACGATTTAGGTTGAAGTTTTAAAAGTATTTTATAAATCGATTTCTAACTTGCGATTATAAGTTTCGATTTGACAAATATTAATTGAGTGGATGGATTGATTTACTTAATGATTAGTAAAACAACTTATGAGTCGTCATGCTATCTAAGATTTTCAAGCCATTCTTTACAAACCCTAATAGTAGTTATGATCCAATATGTTCTAAGGGTTAGTCGAACAAGACTAATGAGTCTTATGCTAATCTAATCCTATAGATAGTATTAAATCTAGATACAACTTCTTATAGATTCTATTCGATAATGATAAGGTATTTTGTAATTACTATTATCTTAGAATATATTGGATACATGCCCTATCGTACACGAAATACCCTTTCCGTGTGGCTTATCTAGGGTTTAGTGTTTTGAAACCCTAGTTGACGGCTAGTAGGGTTTTACAATAAGTCTTCTATTATATATATACAAAACTATTATCATTAGAAGACAACTTTTGAAAAAGAAGAAAACGCAAGTCACATTAAAGGATACCGAGCAAAACTTATTAAGCTTTCAAATGGTTTTAAATACTTTCAAAATCGTGCCTTTATATTGTCAACTGTTTTTAACATTATATTATTGGATAATAGTATTACGATTCGTTCTTATTTGTTCAATTGTGTGAACATTCAAAGAACAATCCAAAGCTTTCTTATTTAACTTACGATAGTTGAGTATTTAATTATACTCGTATGAATTAAAATTAACGTTCAGTTGTGCGAGTAGATTAGTGATTTTGTAATCGTAGTAAGGTACTAAAATTATTAAGTCGAGTATTATTTTGAGAAAAATTAAAAAGTATACATACTCAATTCACCCCCCTTGAGTATATTGGATCCATAGACTCTTCATTTCGGTTTGGGGAAGTTCAACTACTAGAGACCCGAGTTAATTATAATTAGCTCCCTTTTGACCGTTTTATGCATCATGGTAGACTAACTTAGTTACTAACCTTTAATTTAGTTTAGAGTATACACTTGCATTTGATAAATCATGCATTCATTTTTGCATTCATGCATTGATTTCTCGTTCTCATTGTGTACATTGGGGACAATGTACAATCTAAGTGTGGGAATGGGAAATGTAAATATCCAAAAAGCTTAAAAATTTGATAAACTTTTAAAATCCAAAAACAAGTTCTTTGTTTTCAAAAAAAATCAAAAATCCTAAAAATTTGAAAATTTCAAAAACCCAAAAACATGTTATTTACTTTGTAGTGTAGAATTGCATATACGTTGTGTGTACTGTAACTCTTTTCACATAGGGCATGTCACCTCATTCGAGACACCGATAAGGGAAATGAAGATCGCATGTATGTTCATTCTAATATCTTTTTCCCTTCCATTTCTTTTCATTTGTCACTTGAGGAGAATTGGCTTGTATGTTGAGGACGATGAGGTGCTATTTTGTTGTTGCGGTTATTGTTGCCTATGTGATGTTAGGAGTATTGCATTGTATTATATGGCATACTAGCTGTTAGAGCATATGTATTATAACATGTATTATATTAGTTGCATCATGGCATATAGTTGCATTTAGGAAATTTTTGGAGAACGGCCAATTGAGAAATTTGACAAGTGTAAATAGGTCGTTATAGACACTTCTTCTATTTAGGATTTTGTCTATTAGAATAGAGTCGAAACACCTTAGGTAGTGTCCTACTAGTGTCTTTTGAACCGTTTGATAAAACTTAGTCAAGGGTTTGCATTTTGACCATTTGCTCACCCCCGATGATGTGATAATTCCTTGGTTGTCGTGTATTCCTAGGTGACCTCCAAGCCATACAACTAACCCCAATTTTTGCCATCTCATGCTTTACAAATGCCATACAAAAGGAAAACTCGTACATAAATAAAAACGAGTTCATTTTCATTTCAATTCAGTCAAAACCAAACAAAAATCAAAAATCAAAAATCAAATCAAAAACTTGTTTGCCAAACATTTTGTTGAAACTAACATATGGAGTGCAATATGAGACTTTTAGGCTTTTCTATAGTACCCTTAATAC
>JAOWBH010172451.1:0-10538 GCA_028566215.1 Silene coronaria
GTATCTTACATGTTAATTCTACTTAAACTTTTTATCCTCTTGATTAGTAATTAATCTACGACTTTATACTAATATATTTCAAATGAAAATTATTTCCTCAATTACACAAAAAAAAAATAAAAAAAATAAAATAACATGCTCCCTTCGATTTTAATTTATTTATATAACCTTTTTATTTTTCAAAGGCAATCATGACATTAATTTTACAAAAGTATATTAGTTCAAAATTTATAAAAATTATTTCATTAATTTTTTTACGAAAGAGGTTAGATTTCATGATAATTATCCTTATAATTTAAGATATATTGTAGAAACAAGGGAGTGTCTCAAAAATGAGAATGACACAAAAAAGTTATCCTAATAGGGGTGGATCTAATAATTTATGAGAAAATTATCCTAATAGAAATAAATCTAATAATGTATGAGAAAATTATCTTAATAGAAATAGATCTAACAATCTATGATAAAATAATCATAATAGATCTAGATCTACATATTTTATTCCTTTATGTATTATTTCTCATATACATTTTTATTTTGTGTATATAATATAGTATCTTATAACCTAATTTTCATCTTAATTTTTTATTACATATAAGTTTAAATAAATTTGAGTTTTGTGGTAAAAAAGTAAAATAAAACATGTACCCTTTAAAAAGCTCGAGAAAAAATACATTTAAGTTCAAAAACAAATAAAATTTGAGGTAGTACACTTGATGTATGTTCCAACTTCTCAGAGATAAGGAGCGCCTTGAAAAGTACAAATGACAATATAATTACAGAAAACAGAGGAAGTACAAACATTATAACTGACTTCATATAATTATTCTTGGAATACGATTTATAAATTCATATGACCTATCTAATATGATTACAAGTGTCTAGAAATTAAATTTTTCTTTTGAAAAAATGTTATATGGGTTCAGTGAATATACAGTACTCCTTACTGTAACAAATTGGGTAAAATTAAGAGTTTGGTCTTAAGATAAAAATAACTAATTTCATATTTACCGGACTATCGGTTCAAAGTGAATGTTTTGTACATATATATTTAGTAATTTGATGTCCTCTTTTGAAAATTGATTTTTTTTTAATTTGTGCATTGGTTATTTAGATAAAGAGTAGAATACCAAATCTAAGATGAGAGTTGAATTTGTTAATTATTTCAAGTAAACAAAATGAGTAATAATATTTAGTAAAATTAATTTATTTAAAACTAATCAGGTTTGAGAGACCATTTATAAGTAAGATCCATACTATCTCTTTAACAAAAATTTAGTATCGCGTAGATAACAAGAAAGTTTTATATGCTGGGTCATCGGTTATCGTATAATATTCAACTTTTTTTATAAGGGTTTTGAACCGTGCATGCTTCAGATCCACTAAGTGTATATTGATATAGCACATAACTTCGTAACACTCAACGTTGTTCACCACTTTTGATACTACGAAAATATTACTCCCTCTCTAAAGTCATTTTCACCCCATTTCTTTTTAGGAGGTCAAGGTTTTCAAACGCGTACAACATGTTCGCATATGAAACATTTGACAGGACAATGACAGATTTAATGGAGTTTCAAGACTCGGAAGCTGAGTGAAAGGTTTTTGGGGGATGGTAGTACTACTTGGTGATGATTTTCCCAAGGTCCTACCGAAACTCACTAAAGAATCATGACAAGATATTGTTCAGGCTTCGATTAATAAATCTTATATTTGGAAAGAGTGGAAAATTTACAGTATAAAAGAAAACATGCGAGAGTCTTTGAGGGACAAGAAGATTACCAAAAGCAGCAAAAGCTAAGACAGTTTAACAAATAAATGGTTGACAATAGATATGAGTGGGGCAATCTTGAAGCAAAGGCAGAGGATAACGAAGATGAAGTGACATGTATTAAGATATCGGAGGAATATACTAGCAGCCCAGGGGAGCTGTAGCTAGAGGCAGTAGTGAGCGAAATGTATTCGAAATTTGACATCAAGCATCATAACAAAAGATACCTTTGGGAATGAGCCATCCTCACACCTTTGAACGAGACGACAGACTACATAAACAATTACATTACCGGCCTACTTTAGGAAGAAGAGGTGTATAGTTAATCTCTAGGGACAGGTTTTGGCTCATTTTCACTCACGTGGGCTCAAAATCTACACAAAACATAATACAACACAAAGTAGCCGAAACAAGGGAGGATAGTAGCTTACACTACTCAAAATTACATAAAAATGCGTTCAAATTATTAGAATAAATGTATGAATGAAGCGCGCATTAGAACCAAATCGAGTTGGGGTGTAAGAACTAAAGAAGTTGAAGTATGAACCTAAAGAAGTTGGGGTGTAAGAGCCAAAAAGATTGGGGATCCTAAGGGTTAGTTTAGGAACTATTGGGTTATAAACTTTGGTTGTAAAAGCACGCGTCCAGGCTTAAGAACTTATAAAGGTATAAGAACTAGAAGGTAGAGTTAGAGAACTTCAAGAGGATTTATGATTTTATGAACATAAGGAATTGGTTTAAGAGCTTAAAAGATGGGAATTCAAAATTACAAAATGGTATAAGAACATGGACATTGGAATATAAAACTTCATAACGGTGTGAGAACCTAATGATAAGTATGAGAACGAAAAGGTAGGTATGAGAACTTTTGGAGGACAACACCTTTAATGAACTCTATGGGGGGAAAACATAAGGATTCAGAGGCCATTATTATAGAACTCCGCGGGGAACATTGAGGTTGTTGGCAAGAAATCTGGGAGAATTGGTGGAGATAGGTTAGCTTGCGTCAGCCTCAAGCGAACTCGGAGAAAGTGAAAACTTGTTCTTTTGAACCCATATCATCCATTTGTTTTCAGGGTTGGCAAAGCTGACTTAGTGTGGCTTCTAAAAGATACGCTGGCCATAGAGGCTTCATAGACTCTCGCTGGGAAATAAATTGATGGCGATATACTTGCTGGGGAGAAAATGAACTCGAGCTTGAACATCGACCGCTGAAGAAATATCTTGATAGGGTTAACTGCCACTAGGGAGAATGAAGACTTGGCAAAGCCCTCAGTTGGAGCGAGATTTGCTTCTTATAACTATCTGCATGGTTAGTGACCACACAGATTCGCATAACATAGGAAAATAGCACATTAAAGTTAGCAAGAAAGCAATTAGCATTAAAATCATGCGCGAAAAAACATAAAGGTTTTTTAAAGTTTCTTTAAAATTTGTTAAAAGTCGAAATTCGTCATTTGCGGTGTGTTATGATATTCAACGGGCTCTAGATGCATGATTGACAAGACATAGACTCACACGGACGCATGCTGACTAACACATACTAGTTGACATACTTAGGTTCGACATGAAATAGGGATGACGCAGACAGATTTTGCCTAAGCATGCACAACCCTAGCCAAAAATGGGAGATAGCATGTATCAATTCCCAAGGTAGAAGATCTTCTGGGATCAGGAGACATATTCCACAAAAGTATCGATAAGCAGTAGATCAATTGTCTTCTCTAGACATCCTTCACCATCGTTTGCTATAGTTAAAATCTTTCTTAAGGCGTCACAATTCGGAGAATCGATTTAAAATCTAATCATTGTGCGGACCAAGCACTAGCTAGACTTAATGAAGACTCGAAGAGAGAGGAATAAAGGATGAGAAGATGACGAGGCTAGGCGAAGCCTAAAAGTAGAGCCCCCAGTAAAGAGGTATAAGATTGAAGTTGTGATTAAGATGGATATGTCGGTTGAAAGGGACGTCACTTTATTGAAGTCGAAAGTTAATGGTTGTGTCCTTGTTAGAGGATTGCCTACGTACTCACGTTAAGTGAAATCAAACTACATCGTAGTTCAAAGTGTGTGGCTAAGCTAGGTATTAGGGCCTTAAGTGCATGGGTCACGGGGGTGTATTCTGTTTGGTGACTTGAAGAATCGATTTCAAAAAAAAATTCCCTTGATTATAGAGAAAGGAGGTGTAGTTTATAAAAATATTCCTTGTTATGTGAGCACACTCAAAAGCGGGCCCTAAGGATGCATGGGTACGTCCTGTTCTGGGTAGAAAAGTATTCAAAGACTTCGTGTCTGGATCAGGGTGAAAAAAATGGCTTAACGTGGCTTGGAAATGAGAGATTGGAAACAAAAGGGTTTGTACGAACAAATCTCTGGAGCTTAATTTTGTGAAGTTAAGGCTAATGCGGGTTCTGGCTAATAACGTGGCTTGGAAATGGGGTCTCAGGTTTGATGTAACCTGGGCACGAAAATGGTAGGTAAATTGATCTTAAGAAGGGCTTAGGGTGTATAAAAGGTTTGTTAATAACGGGGTGTTAGCCGACAAACTTGAGAGGATTCGTCGTCGTATTGCTTCGGGCATCAGCCAATTTTTTTCTTAAACGTAACTTTAGTATTGAATATCGGCATATTCGTCTTTATACATCTTTGTGACTTGTCAACATTTGGTGAACAACTGATGGTGGTCCGTTACTCATACTCATGGTCATGATTGAATTCACAACCATAATGGAGCTCAAATGTAATGGATCCTCCTCCAGAAACATCAAAGTATTAAACCATGTATAACATTTTGTCTTCGCTAATTGACTTGGGTCAGACTAACACCTTTTTTGTGAAATGGGTTGGTATTTTCTCTTCTTGAGATGGGAAGTTTTGCGGGGAATGGGTTTGCCATCCGACAGAGATCACTAACAAGGATACGGTCTGAATTCGTCTTAGAATATCTATGAGATATGTGTGTCCTAAATGAGTATGATGATAGGTCTCGATTGCCAGACATGGAATAGATAAAGGAAATGGACACAGAGTTTGGGTCCCCTGCAAGTCAAAATGGAACATCATTCAAGTGTACTCACATTGACTTGACTGTTTGTTGTTTTAAAATGTCTCAAGTCACAAGAAATAATAAATAAAGAGAGAAAAGTATGTGGATTGAAAATTGTAATTTATTTAAATGAAGAATGAGATTCAACATAGACTTGAGAATTATGCGTGACTCATGGGAAACCCCCCGAATTGTCATGAGAAATGGAAATGAAAATAGAGAAAGACACTAGAATAATAATTAGATAGAAAGCCTAAGACTTGGACTCTGACTTTGACTCGATCATAGATCCAAACTCGTAATCATCACCCCGTGCTTGAACATTTCCTCTTCCAACAATTGGCTTTAACATTCGGCTTTAAGCATTCATCCATTTAAGCACCTCGTGCCCATTGTTTGGGATGATGAGTGGAGAATAGTCAAGAAGATTTCTATGACTAAATAGAGTAGTGTATCCATAAGGAATATCTAGGCTATCTTGCTGGCTAAAGGCTGAAAGGGACTATTTCCCATTATCAATCATATCATGGACCTTATGCTTTAAACAAAAACATGCTTCTATATCATGTCCCCTATCACGATGATATTGCCAGTTTGCATTGCTGTTCCATCTAGGCAATATATTTTCAGGGTTTGGAGTTGGATCAAGCAGGTGTAATTTACCTTGTGATACAAACATTTGTAGAACCGGTGCATAGGTGATGCCAAGGTCGGCTAACACCTTAGGAGTTC
This sequence comes from Silene coronaria, assembly GCA_028566215.1. NCBI lineage: Eukaryota > Viridiplantae > Streptophyta > Magnoliopsida > Caryophyllales > Caryophyllaceae > Silene > Silene coronaria. Next base: position 5,550 of record JAOWBH010172451.1, read on the forward strand.
GTCCCGGACTTCTGAGTAGAGCTTCCAAGACACTTTTGTTTTGGTCCCCTCTGAGCCCAAGGGTGTATGTGAAGAAGATCATTTGGTATTATAGTGGCCTCAGGAAAGTCAACAACAGCCAAAGAAGACATTTAATGAGTTTGAGCTAGAGAACAAGAAGCATGCACCATGCTTTATGCTTTATTACTTTATTAGTGTGTCTGTTTTGAACAATTCTAGTTGTTAGTTGTGAACTTTTATAAGCCAACTGTGGCCACTAGATTCAAATCGGTTTTGACGTTTGAGATGAGCTCTTTTTGGTCTATATAAACTAAGGAGCAACAACAATTGAGACAGATTTGAATGAAATCAAAAGCAACTAAAACTTTGTTTCTATTAATTACTCTTTGCTTAGTGCTGGAGATTGCTTCTTTGCTTAGTGATGGAAGGGTGTTAGCTTAACTTTGCTGTGTGCTGGGTTAGGCTCTCACAAACTCAACCATTGGCTGTGTGCTTTGGTTGAGTCTATCTTATTCACTAGGCCAAGTTACATCCCATATCATTTTCAGTCCATTTCATTGCATTCTAGTTTGTTCTGTATTACCTGTAATATTGAGCATTCCTGCAACCTATTGTTTATTAGCCTAAAATTAATTGAAACTTGTTCATCTAACTAGTTTCAATCCAACTTGGTATTAGGGCCTAAGCTGCGAGTTCATAAAAATCCCCCAATCTACAACAAAACTACAAAAACTAACCTCATCCCAAAGACTGAAGAGAGATTAGTAGGAATGGAAACAAAAATAGATCAACTGGCTGGTATTGTCAACCAGATGGCTAGAAATTTTAATAAGTTTTTTGGACAGAAAGAATAGGACTTGATCCAGGTAGAGGGAGAGGGAGACCACCACTAGGAAGAGGAACCAACATGTATGAACATGAGTTCAACAGTGATTCTGATGACACTACAGAGGAGAGGCCCTGCAAAGCACAGGATAAAGACATCAAGGTAGAAATTCCTGATTTTAATGGTAGTTTAAATCCTGAGGATTTGTTAGACTATCTTAGGATCATAGATAAAGTCTTTGATTTTAAAGAGTTCAATGACTGGAAGGCTTATAAGGTGGCCATCATGAAATTCAAAGGATATGCATCCTTATGGTATGAGAACGTGAAAAACCAAAAGCTTAAGGGGGAAAGGAGCCAATTAAGTCATGGCTTAAGCTTAAAAAGAAATTGAAGGAAAATTTTGTAGCCAAAGATTACACCCAAGATATGTTTATTAGGCTTACTCAGCTAAAGCATGATCAGAGACCTGTAGAGTCCTATGTTAGAGACTTTGAACAACTTACCCTCCAGTGTGAAGTTACAGAAAAACCTGAGCAAAAGATTGCTAGGATCTTAGAGGGACTAGATGAGAAGGTAGATTGCAGGGTTAGATTGCAACAAGTTTGGTCCTTTGATGAAGCTGTCAACCTAGCTGTGAGAGTTGAGAAAGTGGGAAAGGGAAAGGCTACTGTAACCAAGACCCCAGCAAAGCCTTATTTATCTAAACCCCATCACAAGAGTTAAGATATGGGAGCCTCAAACCCCAATGAAACCCCCTACTCCTAACAAAATTAAACCCCATGAGGTCAGTTAAAGGAAGACCACTTCCCTCAAAAAATGTTTTCAGTGTCAAGGCTATGGCCACTTTGCTAAGGAATGCCTTATTAAGAGAGCCCTGAGTACCATGGAAGTATTACATTAGGGGGAGGATGAGATATTGGTTTGTGATGATGGAGTTGAGGAAGAAACTGAAACTGAGGAACCAGAGACTGTTGTACTACCTAACTCTGGTTTGAACCTGGTCACTTGGAGAGTGATGCACACCCAACCTCAATCCCTTGAAATGAACCAAAGACATCAAATATTTAGGTCCAGATGCACTATTAAGGATAGGGTTTGCAATCTAATAATTGATGGGGGCAGTTGTACCAATGTAGCCTCCAAGACCTTGGTTGAAAAATTGCCATTAATGACTCAAGACCACCCTCACCCCTATAAATTGAGGTGGCGAAACAAGGGAGCAGAGGTCAGGGTACATAAGCAATATGTTGTCCCATTTTCCATTGGTAAGGAATATGCTGATGAAGCTTTATTTGATGTGCTACCAATAGATGCTTGTCACTTGCTGTTGGGTAGACCCTGGGAGTTTGACAGGGATTCAGTGCACCAGGGTAAGTGTAATACCTACTCTTTTAAACTTGGGAAGAAGAAAATCACCTTATGTCCCTTACCACTAGCTGTTAAATCCATCACACCCCGTAGCAAGGTTGAGTCTTCTAAGGAGGTATTGCTGATACGAGAGGCTGAGGTGGAACAAGAGTTGTACAATCACAAGCTGGTCTTAATTCTTCTTGCCAAGGACATTACTCATGGAACAACTTTTTCATTCCCTGATTAGATCAAGGAACTTCTGAAGGTGTATAAAAATGTGTTTCTAGACGAACTCTCTAGTGGCTTGCCACCACTGAGAGGGATTAACCATCATATTAACCTCATCCCAGGAGCCATGTTACCAAACAAAGCTGCCTACAGAAGTGATCCTAAGGCTTCTAAGGAGTTGCAGAATCAGATTGGGGAATTAATAATCAAGGGCTTTGTTAGGGAAGCCTTAAGTCCTTCTGCTATCCCTGCACTATTGGTACCAAAGAAACATGTGACATGGAGGATGTGTATTAACATTAAGACCAAGAATAACATCACTGTCAAGTATAGGTTCCCCATTCCAAAACTGGATGATATTCTTGATGAGCTCAGCGGGGCAAAGGTGTTCTCAAAGGTTGATTTGAGGCAGGGCTACCACCAGGTCAAGATCAGGGAGGGAGATGAATGGAAGATAGCATTCAAGACTAAATTTGGCCTATATGAGTGCTTGGTTATGCCTTTTGGTCTGTCAATTACCCCTAGTACCTTCATGAAGTTGATGACTTAAGTCCTAAGACCACACCTGGGCAAGTTCATTGTTGTGTACTTTGATGATATTCTTATGTACAGTCCATTAACAAAAGACCACCTAAAACATTTGAGGTTACTGTTTGACACACTCAGTGTCCACAAACTATATGGCAAATTAGAGAAATGTTCATTTATGCAAACTGAGATTCAGTTCTTGGGGTTCATTATCTCTGATCAAGGTGTTGCAGTTGATCAAGAGAAAATTGAAGCAATCAAAACATGACCTATTCTAAAGAATATTACAGAAGTGAGGAGTTTCATGGGTTGGCTTCATTTTACAGGAGATTCATCAAGAATTTCAGTTCAATCATGGCACCAATTACTGAGTGCATGAAAAAAGGAGAATTTAAATGGAATGAAAAGGGCGGGAGCTCTTTTGAATCAATTAAGAAGTTGTTGTGTGAGTCACTTATACTCATACTACCAGGTTTCAACAAACTAGTTGAGGTAGTATGTGATGCCAGTGGGTTTGGCATAAGAGCATTGTTGTTACAAGGACCAAAACCAGTAGCCTATTTTAGTGAGAAACTCAATGAAGCAAAACTTAATTATTCAACTTATGATAAGGAGTTCTATGCAATTGTTAGAGCCTTAAACTATTAGAGCCATTATTTGAAGCCAAAAGCATTCGTACTACACTCAGACCATGAGGCTATGAAGCACACCAATAGTCAACACAAGCTCAATCCCAGGCATGCTGAATGGGTAGAATTCTTGTAATCCTTCTTATTCTCTAGAAAACACATTTCAGGAGGTATATCATGATGAGTTACATGGAACAAAGGGTGTTAGGGTTTGAATACATGAAAGAACTCTAACCCAAGGATCCTAATTTCATACAAGAGTGGGAATTACGCCAGTCAGGGCAAGTCAAAGCTGGTAGCAAATACTTATTACAACATGGGTATTTATTCTTGGGAAAGAGGCTTTATATACCAAGGGGCCCCTACAGAAACTTGTTGGTTAGGGAGGCCCATGCCAATGGTCTAGCTGGGCACTTTGGCATCCAGAAGACCTATGACATACTGCAGGAGCAATTCTATTGGCCAAAGATGTTGGGAGATGTCTAGGATAATATTAAGAGGTGTGCACCCTGTCAACAATCCAAGTCTTACTTCCAAGCTGGTCCCTATACTCCATTACCAGTTCCAGACAAGCCATGGGAGGACAATAGCATGGATTTCATAGTGGCATTGCCAAGGACACAGAGGAGTAAGGATTCAATCATGGCAGTGGTGGATAGGTTAAGCAAGATGACTCATTTCATTGCCAACAACAAGACTGAGGATGCTATAGGAGTGGCTGAACTATATTTCAAGGAAGTTGTTAAACTCCCTGGTACCCTAAAGACCATTATCTCTGATAGAGGTACTAAGTTTATGAGTCACTTTTGGAGGACACTGTGGAAACTTCTCAAAACCAAACTGCTATTCAGCACCTCCCACCACCCCCATACTGATGGTCAGACTGAGATAATAAACAAAACCTTTGGGAGGATACTAAGATGCACTGTGGGCAGGTCTCTCAGAGATTGGGACCTCAAACTAGCTCTAGCAAAGTTTGCATTCAACAGATCACCCTCCCCAAGCACTACAAGTCCCCATTCGAGATGGTTTTTGGCACTAACCCTCTCATGCCAACTGACCTAGCCCTTATCAAGAAGGGCTTAGTCAGTTTTGATGCTAAGAAGAGGGTGGAACAGATGACCCAGATCCATGCTCAGGTCAAGAATCAGATTGAGAAGTCTAATGAAATGTAAAAATCTAGGAGGAGTCCATAGAAAATCAAAGATTTGAGGTATGGGATCTAGTCTAGTTACATCTAAAGGAATGGGAGATTTCCTGAAAAAAGGAAGAATAAGCTTATGCCGGTCCATTTGAGGTCCTTGAGAAGATAGGGGCTAATGCTTACAAGATCAATCTCCCTGGAGATTATGGAGTCTATGGTACTTTCAACATTGGAGATCTCAAGCCTTATTATAAAGACTCTGATGATGAGAAGGGTGAGGAT
>JAOWBH010172462.1:0-10537 GCA_028566215.1 Silene coronaria
ATCTCATATATACTCTTCAATATGTAATTGAAGTTTCACATATTCTTACTGAGATTTTACATATTCTTACTGAAGTTTCAAATACTCTTTATGAAGTCTTACATTATGTAATTGCAATTGCACATTATATAATTAAAATTACATATATTCTTACTGACGTTTCACATATTCTTAATAAGTTGCACATAAATTAACTGAAGTTTCACATATTGTTAATGAATTTTCACATATTCTTATGTAATTGAAGTTTCACATATTCTTACTGAAATTTCACATATTCTTAATTAAATTGCACATAAATTAACTGAAGTTTCACATATTGTTAATGAAGTTTCACATATTCTTATGTAAGTGAAGTTTCACATATTAATATTGAAGTTACACAATATGTAATTGAAGTTTCCCATATTCTTACTGAGGTTTCACATATTCTTACTGAAGTTTCACATATTCTTACTGAGGATTCACATTTTATTATTGAAGTTTGACATAAATTAATTGGAGTTTAACATGACTTAATTGAAATTGCACATATTACTATTGAAGTTGCACAAGAAGTAATTGAAATTGCATATATTAATATTGAATTTGCAGATTATCTAATTGAAATTGCACATAATACTATTGAAGTATCTCATATTCTAGTTGAAATTGAGTAGTTGAAATTATACATATTCTAGCTGAAGTTTCACATATTCTTACTGAAGTTTCACAAATTCTTGTTGAAGGTTCACATATTACTATTGCAGTTGCGCATAATACCACTGAAGTTGCATATTGTACTGTAGTTGCGCATTAGTTTATTGCATTTGCCTATAAATATAAATGAAGTTGATATTGCATATCGTGTGGATGTTTTACAGTGGGTGATGAAGGTACTGCCCAGAACAAAGAAGCTGAATTTTGCCGACATATACAAGACGATTTCCTGCCATACGTTGGCCAAGTATTTTCGGAGATCGAGGAAGCAGTTACAATTAATAAAATATATGCACTATCTTATGGATTTGATGTACGGAGGTACACGACAAAGAAATGGCGAGGTGGCGAAATAAAGTCGAAGCTTTTGGTGTGTAACAGACAGGGGTTCACGTATAAACATAAGGGGAGGGTAGACAATGATAAGGAGGCAGTAAAAAGTATTCCACAAAGGACAACTAAAACCAAAACGATCGGGTGCAGAGCGCGGTTGAGGTTATATGTGGTGAATGGGGATGTGTAAGTTGACAGTTTCGATGAGGGCCACAATCACGACCCTGTATCGGTGAAGGATAGAGAGTTTCAGAAGATGTCGAGGAATATATCGGCTTATGACAAACATCTGATTGTCAATAACTCAAGGGTTAGTACTAAAGTTTACATTTTTAATGTAGTTTTGTTAAAAAAATTAATTACAGACGCACAAAAGTTACACATAAGTTCACAGAAGTGGCACAATATTTCACAGAAGATGCACAATATAGTTACAGTTGCACCTACTGCCTTGTCAAGTTGCACATAAACCCAAGTTGAGTTGCACAGAACTAGGAGGGCCGATAATTGATATTTTTTTTTTTGAATTACAGATCAGGATAGGGGCAACAAGGACGTTTAATATGTGTAAAGAGCATGTTAATGGGCTCGCGAACATTGGTGCTACTATAACTGACTTCAAGAATTTGCACAGATATGTTAAATGCTTCATCCATGAAAGGGACGGATAGCTTTTCGTGGACCGGCTAAAGAATCTTGCAATAACAAGCCCGGGCTTTTATTTTGCATACGATGTCCACTCGGACAATAGTCTACGGCGGGCAATATGGATAGACGGGAATGATAGAAGGAACTATGTTGCGTTTGGTGATGCAGTTTCGTACGACCCAACGTACTCAACCAACAAGTATGATATGATTTTCACACCATTCACCGGTGTAGATCACCATAAACGCACTGTAACATTTGGTGCAGCGCTTGTTGGCCATGAAGACCATGTATCATTTGAGTGGGTGTTTAGATGTTTTTTGGATGCCATTGGGGGGAAGGAACCCAACTACATTATCACAGATCAGGATGCGGGTATAATGAAAGATGTTCATCTTGTCTTCAAGACAGCGCGACATAGGTTTTGCATGTGGCATATTATGAACAAGGTGCCGCTTAAATACGGGGTTACGACTCCAAACTACAAGGATTTTATTAAGCAATTGAATGACATTATATGGGACGAGGACATCGAAGCAACCGACTTTGACGCCCACTGGTCCGAGATAATGGAGGCACATGGTATTTTTGATGATGATTGGTTTAACGAGGCCTTTAGGATACGGAGGCAGTGGGTGGTGGCCCATTGCAGAGACTTACAAATGGGGGGTGTCATGACCACACAAAGATCGGAGAGCATCAACAATTATTTTAAGCATTTCGAGCAGAAATCGGGTGCGCTGGTTGAGTTTTTAATGCGATACCACAGCGCTCTAGACCAACAACAACATACGCAGAAGAAGGTTGATCATGATAACCGACAGTCATCACCGAAGACTGTAACGCATTTGGCGATTGAGAGTCACGGGGCCGAGATTTACACGCACGAATTGTTCAAGGACTTCCAACGAGAGGTGAAGTACTCGGTTGATACGTGCAGGGTCAGGGGTTACGCCCAAAGAGATGGACTGGAGTTACTGTCGTCAAAGATGGGGTCAAAAAGAGGAATTACAACGTAGAATATAACCCAGGTAATAATTTGAAGTTGCACATAACACCTACTGAGGTTGCAAATAAACATAAATGGAAATATTTGAAGTTTCAAATAATTAAACTACTGTTGCATATATATTAACTAAAGTTGCACATTATAGTACTGAAGTTTCACATATATCGTCTGAAATTGTAGCTAAATTGACAAACTATATATCATCTGAAGTTGCACAGAATAGTACTGAAGTTTCATATATAATATCTGAAGTTGCACAGAATAGTACTGAAGTTTCACATAAATCGCCTGAAAGTACAGATAAATTGCAAATATATTGACAGCTTTCCACAGTTTGTTGAAGTTGCACATATTACTGTTGTATTTGCACATAATAGTATTGGAGTTGCACATAAGTTTGCTAGAGTTGATCAGATCAGTTAGGCTGCATTGACCATTTATCTGCATTCCAGGGACGTGTGCGGCACGGTGCACCTGTAGATTGTATGAAAGGAAAGGAATTTTCTGCCGACATATAATATCGATATATTTGCCCCACGGGAAGAAGACGATACCAGATGATTATATTGCTAGAAGGTAGACGAAGGATGCACGACAAATGAACACGTTAGATGACGTTAGTATCATTGATGAGAGACAAATAGAAATTGTGAAATTGTGGTCAGAAGTTCACACGACCATTGGTTTACTTCGTGCGATGGGTGCTCCTGAGGTTGAGAGTTTAACCTCCTTAATCCGTGATTTTAAGGAGAACCTCCTACCGTCCACCCAACCGATAAGTAAACAGCAGGAATTGGAGCAGTACCTTGGTTTGCCCGCTAGTGAGCCGATAGCGATACTACCGCCTAGACAGTAAAAAAACAAAAGGAGTGTTAGAAGAATGGTGTCAGATAAGAGTAAGATAGTTTCTTTATCTCACAAGCCAAAGCGCATGGGTAATAACTGTAAGCAGATGGGCCATCACGATAGGAGGAATTGCCCAAACGATTTTGCCGATTACCCGTCGTCGCCCATATTGTCAGAATCTAATCTTAAAGAGGAGGAGGAGGAGGAGGAAGAAGAGGAGTAAGAGGAAGAGTAAGAAGAATAGGAGGAAGAAGAAGGCTAAGTCCCGTTCTTGCAAAAAACCCCGTCTCAATTTATTTTTTACCCGTTCACTCCCGAGTTGGAGTTAGGCTAAACAATCTGGTGATACGGAGGTAAAGTTCCACATACTAGTAATTATTGTTCTAAGTTGGGTGGATTAGCCATGGGTTTTTTAGTACGAGGACCACTAGTATAATTATGTTTAACTTTAGTTGGTTAATGTGTAACTATTAATCAGACTGTGTGCAACTTGAATGAGGGTCTTTTTTTAAAAGTGTGAAACTTTAGCACCATTGAGTTCCATGTAACTGCAGTTTTATCTTGTGCAACTTTAGGCCCATTGTGAAAAACTTCAGTCAATTGATGTGCAACTCCAACACTAAGATTTGTACACCTATAATACTTTAGCATCATATAGTTTTATAAAAGCTACAACATTAGTATAGTGTTGTGCAACTTTAGGACTGCGCTCGTTGGGAGCTTCAATAATGTTATGTGAAACTTCATTAGTGTATGTCTACAACTGTAATATGTGCGACCCTCAGTAGTATGTAGGAAACCTCAGGTGAGGGATACACAACTACATTTGAGATATGTGCAACTGCACTGATATTTTGCGAAACTGTAGGACCATTGTGTACAACTTCAGTGAAGCCAACTTTAGTTTACCAAAATATAATTTACAAGTACCTTGTCCAATATCCATAAAAAGACATTTACACAAATCTCCTAATAAAAGTATAATTATTTTTTGGCCATAATTTTCTTCAGTTGTCGTGACGTATCCACTTCTTTGGAAATGGCGTCCTTGTCACAGATAAACTCGTTGATCTTGTTCACCACTTCGTCCCTAATAATATTCATATCAGCTAGGATGAGGGTGGTTGCCAACTGGACGACCAAGTAACGTCGAGCAACTTTCCTCTCCAAGTCATCGTGGGGAAAGGGTTCACCCTCGTACATTAACATATACATCATGGTGAAGATGCCCACCAATTAAACGGTATCTGACGGAAGGTGAATTCATCGATCTTTTTTCCTCTTAGCACGCCTCTAGATTCGGTATAGTCGCTCAAGTTGCTTCCCTGCAAATTAAACATGAATTGATTAGCTCCCTACGCATAAACATTTCAGGGGCCAAACATGTGTCTGTATAAAACCCACGTACAATTATTCTGCACACTTTCCATATGTTTGACCTCTCCGTATCTGTGTGCCCCATGTAGTCAAGCAGGTCTACGGTTCTCGAGGCGAAGTTGATGCATGCACACGCAAAATGGCCTAGAATACTAATGGGTACAAAGAGCAAATCTGCCTCTAAGCTGAAGTCAGGTCCACAGCCACTGATGAAGTTGTCCCACAAGCGGTAAAGCTTATCAGTTGTCTGTGTGTTGAGTTCAAAGTTGTCAATCTGCTCGAGAATGTATGGCTGTCCAGGACGTCCAACTCTAACTGGTTATAAGGTGGCATTGCATTGAAGAGATACATAGAAGCAAAGGTGTAAGGCTCATACCATGTGGTTGATCCTGAAGAAGCTCATCATGCGTAAATAGCCTTGCCTTGCCTCCAGGTGGTTCAGCAACGTCGCACAGCACTTGATAACCATGTTCTTCATGGGTCTGTCAGGTAGCATGGACAATATATCGGATCCAATAAGCTTAGCAGTCTTCGCGTATCTCACCAAGACTTCCCTCTGTATAAAAGAAACAGTTGAATTGCACATACTCGTATTGGAGTTTCACAGGTACCATTTGAAGTTGTACATATCACTATTGTAGTTGAAGATAATAATTTTCGTATAGTAGTTTCACAGAAATTAATAAATGTTGCACATATTACAATTGAAGTTGCATAGAATATGACTATGGTAATATAAAGGTGCAATGTGTTTAACAAATGACATATATTCTAGTAAAAAAAATGTCCCACTAGGAGTAGGATTATATGCTACTGTAGTTAACATATATGTAACTGCATTGCATTTTTGTACAACTACTAACAATAATGTGTGCAATTTATTATTTGATCAATAACGTGTACAACTTAATACAAAGGTGCATTGTGTTTAAAAATTTATTATTTTTGTGCAACAATTGTTAACATATGTGTAACTGCTTATGTAGGTATGTGCAACTCCACATTAATCGTGTGCAACTGGAAAGCAAATATTTTAGATACCATATTTACTTTAGACGCGCTTACCTTGTTGGAAATTTTTAGTCATCCAAGAAGCAGTATTCGGCCATCTGCTTACGCATCTCTTTGACCTCTCTGAGCAGCGTCTTGTTTAGTCGTAGGGTGTTCGAGACCAGTTTTACGTCTGTATTTGGTTCCCCGCATGGAAAGGAACACCATACCCCGTCACCTTTGCCCCGAGAGCGACTGCCCATAGCCGGGGGGGGGGGAGGGGAGGTCTATCGTCCATAAACATGGCGTTAGCTATTGCCGTTTTTTTGGGGGTCCTTATGTCGGACATACTGAGCCGCGAACGTTTTGTACCGCTAGGCACTCCTCCGCCGCTAGTGGTCCGCTTGATATAGGAGTTGACCGCTTTGCCCACCGGCTGCGCAAATAGGTCGACCCTCAGTTCCGTGAACCGCCAGACACTTTCGAGAACAATCGGCCTCTCACTGTTAATGTCGCTTATAACTAGTGTCGCCCCAATTACAACTAGTGTCGCCCCAATTATAACTAGTAACTAAATGTAAATTGATCAGGCACTTTAGATGAGTAATATGCATCTTCAGTGAACTTGCATATATTCCTATTGGAGTTTCACATAAATTAATTGGAGCTGCACATAACACTATTGAAGCTGGAGATTAATTATTTGCAATTTCACACAAATTATTTGCAATAGAACATATTACTAACTATTGAAGTTGCACATATTCGTATTGGAGTTTCGCATCAACTAATTGAAGTTGCACGTAATATTATTGAAACTCCAATAGGAATATATATGCAAATTCAGATGGTTAATGAGCAACATAAGATAGTATTATGTGCAACTTAATTGAGATTATGTGAAACATCAGGTTGATTATGTGATTATATAGGTCACTTACACTGGGTTAAAGTTTTTATTCGTGTTGAAGATGTAGTTCATTACATCTTTACGCAAACTAAACACTGTGGCAAAGGCTTGCCTATTGCTGCGCAACAATCCCAACGTAACAAGTTGATCGGGATCGGGTGCCCCGCAGTCAAGGGTACAACCGAGGTTCTCTGGGACCATATCCATACAGGGAAAGTGTTCATTTGCATGGAGTAAGAAGGGATGGTGGCACATGTCAGTCCATGGGACGTAAAACGGAGGCGGTGGATCAGCCACGACGACTACGTCTCATTCATTATTGACCGTGCCTCCGTTATCTTCGTTAACCCCTTTAAGAGCCTCCATATCTTTAGAGCTAATGTAAGTCAGTTGTATTTAGGAGACGGGCCACCCCGGCGTAGGGGAAGCTAGGTCGACCTCATTGGTGGGATGTTGAGCTATTTCTTGATCGATAGCCATTTCTTGTTCGGCGCCTGGTGTTATATCCGCTTTGTCACCATTTCTGTCCTCTTGTAGTCCCAAGTCTCCGGTCAGCACAACCTGCGCCTCTGGCTCCCCGCTCACACCGGTTGCCGTTCTGGAGTCCACTCCACCATGCTTGACCGGCTCCCCGTATAACGGTTGCCGTTTCAGCGGCCAAACCACCCTGCACCACTGGCTCCCCCCTGTCACGGGTGCCTGATCAGCTTTCAAACAGCCCTGCTCCACTGGCTCCCCACGTATAACGGTTGCCTGATCAACTTTTAAACAGCCCTGCTCCACTGGCTTCACACGTATAACGGTTGCCTGATCAGCGGTCACACCAACCTGCTCGTTGGGCTCCCCACGTATGGCGGCTACCATTTCAACGGTTGAGTACCCGCAATCCATATAATCTGCGGTCGATATCTCTGGCTGGGCACCAGGCGCAATTCCCGTCTCTACGGTGTGGCCGGTGTCCTTTACCACTACACCTTCAGTGTTAGCGACTTCATCAGCCGCACAGAAAGCTTCATCAATTTCACTATCTGTGTAATTGGCCAACCGCAACAGTTCATGGTCAGTCATGGCTGGGATGTTAGGCGACAATGCCTCCGTTTCTCCAAACGACGTACTACTAGAGAACCCGTGGGTGGCGTTCTCCATATCCTGTGACACAGGAACAAACAACACTCAATCATAACATTGTTGGCATAACACAGGAACAAACAACAGTCAATCATAACACAATGCCAAATTGTAAAAATCATAACTAAATAACTACACATCCGGTATTACTGAAATTTATTAATTATGAAACATCAAGAAGTTAACTAAATGATAGAATTAGAATGAACGAAATATATTATGTACACAATTAATAGTTTATTTGACAAGTTAATGACGCAAATCTGTCATTGTACCGTAATAATCCGACCACTGCTCACTAAAATACCTATTACTCTTTAACGGTACATAACTTAGTCATGAAACTAATGGTATTGGAAAGCTATCTCGTAAGGCTATCACATAAAAGAATTTCACGTATAAATATTGAGTACAACGAAAATGGCAAGCAAAATAATTTAGGGTAAAATCTAGAAATTTTAGCAAGTAAGCAATTTACACAACTTTCCAATATTCTATAACAAAGTTATAAGCCAACCCAACTACTCTTTCCTAAAGCATGCTATACATCTATTACAACTAAGACATCAAACTTTAACACATTACTTCACATATTATGGACTTCAAATTCTCACTGCTTTTAGTCTCATTAAAACTTGTCCGTTCATGCAATACTTGACCTATCAATCATTGTTATTGTACTAACTCTACTACCTCCTAAACATATGAACTCATATTAGACATCTTGTAGCAACATCATCATTAAACATATAGTTCACACTATAATGCAAGGCTAAACATTCATGGTTCAACGTAATGACTCCTATTATTAGCAATTTTGTTATCGACACAATTTACACATCATACTTCTTAAAATAAACCTTTACAAGACTACCATAAAAATTACAAATAGAATTCAATTGACTCTCATTTACCGAAATCAGTTAGCATGGATTTAACAAAGTTATAAATTTGAAATGTCCGCACATAGTTAAGCAAACTTTCAATGACAGATGCAGAAGATAGCAAGAAAAGAAAATTAAATCTCATACGAATATTAATGACTTAGCATATAGATGGGAAAATTACTAGTCCACTTATACTTGTTCATAACCAACTCACATTTTCAACATCAATAAAATTTTACATCCATTTACAAATTACCCAAATTCTAGCATGTAGTATGTTATTAATCACGACTTTGAATGCAATTTACATGATTGATCACTATTCACAGCATATATAAAAAAAATAGAAGTCAAATTTTCATTGTCCTAACAAACCATTCATGATGACGCAGTGACTTCAACTTAACAGTATACACTTAAACATATGACATATACCATTAAAACTCCATATTACCGACATACAATAACTATTTCCAGGCCCAATCAATTTACATATAGCCGATATCACAATATGCCTTGCTATGCTTTAAACCATTTTACATTAAGGCCACATAATTACACACAATGCACATTATTTCGTTCTAATCCAACCACGTGATCATCATGTAATAACATACTACACATTGTCTTTTCATTATTACCCCAGTCATTCAAACTAACCCAAGAATAATTGCTTTAACCTAACTAGCAATCTACCCTACCGTGCTTACTATAATTTGATATCTAAACTGTCATAATTCAATAATTAAATCGTATCCAGTAAGTACCTAATTCTTAAGTAGGACACAAAAATACCATTACCATATTAATTACATTTCCACCATCATCTCCTCCCTTCTTATTCTATTAATCTATGCAACTTATAACATGTCACTACTCTACTACTTATCAATTATAACTCGAATTAACTAAAACATTGTTAAATCACGAAATCATAAATTGCCAAGGCAACACATTCCTCATATCACTAGACATACAATTCTACTTCAATATACATTCATTCATACATCATATCATCAATCAAGTACATTACTATTATTATCTACATGCCAACATTATGTACATATATATATTATATATGTAACGAATGAACTAGTGTAATTAAGTCACGCTCATGCAATAATCATCAACATGGTCCAAACTAATGCCACACACCTGGTCCAAATAGTCCAATTCACACAGCCCAACGGTCTTAATCATATGGCCCAAATGGCCAAATTCCACACGGCCCAGTTGACCCTGTTCCACCATTCCATACATCCAATCAACTTACGATAATCGAAACCACAATGCATTTGAAGTTTACAAACTAAATTTATAATACATATCATTCAAATTTTAACTACCCTTTTTCCCCTTCAAATTCCTCTCGAGGTTACCGGTTCAAAACTGAGAGGGTCATGGTACAAATTAGGCGTGCTTTCCTAATCGTACTAGGAGGGTCTCCTAACAGTCTCTACCCGATGTTCATTTTATTTAAACTCATCCTAAATTCATTATTGTTCATTGGTTAGGCCTAAGGATCGTTAGCTCTAATACCACTTTGTAACACCTTCATTTATATAAGAGCCTTTAGCAAGACATTCCCAGATAAATAAGGACGTTACCGTCTCGGTTTCCCGAGGTAGTGAACAACAAAGTAAAACAAACCCAAAGTACTTTAAAATAAAACTTAATGATGGTTTTATTACAAACTTATTAAAACTAAAT
>JAOWBH010172473.1:0-10537 GCA_028566215.1 Silene coronaria
ATTATGACATGAGATTGATGACACATGAAATGGGTTATATGTGATTTCATTGTTGTTGTATTTTGTGCATCTTTGCATGTTGATGTTGGAGGTTGGAGATGGTGTTGGTATTATGGTTGTTGAGGAGACATAAGACGGTTGGGAGACTGTCTTACGCTTGGGTCGCCTATTGGGGCTTCCCACCCCAATAAGGATATGCACATTAATGGCTTGAGTATGAAGAGACTTACGGTGAGCCGTAACATCGGGTAGGGGTTCGGTTAACGCCCGAGCCCAGTACTTGGGTGCGTCCCGGTACTTATTTCGGACTGCGGTCCGGGTAGTGGGGGTGAGCGGTGCTGCGGTGCCATCACCAAGTTGTGGGCACCGTGGATGTGTCCTTGCCACCGGTGTTGGAGGTATTGGAGACTCAGGTATGATCAGTGTGATGCATTTGTAGTTGCATATCATAGCCATGCTGCATATTGTAAGCATGTTTGTTGTCCATCACGTTTGTTTATATTATTGAAACTGACGTTTTGTGGATTGTGTGTTTGTCACCTATTTGTGGGGTAGCCTGTGTTGATCCATATGATATTTCCGATCATATGGGGAGCAGTTTGATATACTGCTTTTGTTTATGACGTGATCGGGATTTGGGCCCCACTACGGACTTGGAGTCGTGTCATAGATATGAGATATAGGTCGTAGTCTAGTGGATTGGTATTTATTATTTATTCTTATAGTTTGTGACCACTAAACTTGTATTTATTTATAAAATGTTTCTTGGATTGAAGTTTTGAATCACTACCTCGGGCAAGCGAGATGGTGAAACCTTCGATAATCTTGGCCGGATAATCGTGGGTGTTACAAAGTTGTATCAGAGCCACGATTTTGGAACCTAAATCAATGAACCAAAATGAACCTAGGAGCGTGTCTAATAAAATGAACCTAGTATAAGTACGATCAGAGAATGGCTTTGGGGTGGGTAGGCGCCCTCATTTCAAATTTAGGCTCTATTTTTTTGACCGGTAAACAGCGTGGTGGCATTGGGTAACGTAATGTGTATTTGTTGTGATTAAATGCGTGCCTTGATTAGTTATTGAATTCTTTGTGCGATGACTCGTTTATGATGTGGCATAGATTAACATGTAAAGTTTTGCATAAAATGTTTGATACGTGAAAATATAATACGTCGTAAAGGCGGTTGTTGAGTATTGAATCATGATGAGATGATCAGATTGTTTATTTGTATTCATGTAGTCTTAAATAATGGTGAAGAGCATGTCAACGTGATAAAGTGTTGTAGAATGATCTATTACATATGAATATGTTTTATATGATGAATAAAATGGAAATGTATATTGTTGTTGTGAGTAATTGTAGCGATTATGCATGATTGATGAGTTTATGTGGATAATAATGTGGTAGCCAATGTTAAAATAGAGTCAGGATTATTGTAATGTTGTAGATACGTTTACAAGCTTGTTTACCTGTCATAGTTATGTGATTTCCTTGTAATTATGCTATTAGAAGCATGCGGGATAGTGTTACATGTGAGTTTTGGTGGTGTTGAGGTATAGGTATGGGCTTTAGAGTCTTACTCGGCCAAATGTGGTCTGGGACTTAGCCAAGTAAAGGGGCACTCGACCGAGTGGGGCAGATTGCAGAATCTGGGGAGTTCCTGGTGGTGAGGTACTCGGAGTACTCGACCGAGTGGTGTCTACTTGGTCGAGTGGGCCACTCTACTCAACCGAGTGAGTCTGTGGGGCAGCTATGATTGCCTGTTTTGAGTCAGAGGCTATGCATTTATGTTATCTTTGCGTATTAGCATGTAGTTTGCTTATAATGGTCTTAAGCCATGACTGGAGCAGATTATATAATATAGGGTATCACCATGTGATTTGTATGATTTTGTGTAAGAATGAGCGTGTAAGAATGATTATAAATGAGGAAATGTGAGTATGATAAGTCTATTGTAACAAAAGGGGTTGAGAGATTGATGGGTACTAGGATAATGAGTAAGATTTGGATCTTATGAATGTGAAGCATGTATTCTAATTTGGATTGAG
Source organism: Silene coronaria (assembly GCA_028566215.1). NCBI lineage: Eukaryota > Viridiplantae > Streptophyta > Magnoliopsida > Caryophyllales > Caryophyllaceae > Silene > Silene coronaria. The sequence continues at coordinate 2,052 of JAOWBH010172473.1, forward strand.
GTAACATTGTGAATTGTTGCGAATTTAGCCGTATCGGTAAGTGTATGATGTCATGAAAGAAGAGTAAGTTACGTGATGAATGAGAATGTCATGGTTTAATTTGGAATAAATTGTTTGTGGTCGAATTGGGTTTGATTAAGTAGTGATGTAAGTGTGGTAAACGAATGAATGTTAAATGAAATTGGTTGCATGTAGGTATATGTTGGCACTAATGGGCATGGGAATTGAGAGACATGAAAATTGTAATAGTGAACTGATGAATTTTAAGGAAGGAATCTCTTAGGCTAGTGGCGATATTTTATAGGCTAGTCGTCAGGGTTGAGGATTTTAAAAAAATACTAGGAAGAAATTTTAACTTGTAAAAGTCATGAGTTGAGTTCAGTGAGTTGATGATACGAGGTAATTTATGGATGATGAATGATGTGTGGCCGAGGTGGAATAGCTATCAATTGTGAAACTATAAATAGTGAGTGAGGTTTGAATAATATGTGGGAGCGATCATTGCGAGCATAATATGGATTGGTTAACGACTTTAAAAAAATTGACTTTGGGATAATAAGGGAACAATTAAGATGTCGAGAATGAGGTGAAAGTCATAACCTGGATTGTCAATAATTGTTTGAGGATATGAATTGAGTTTACAAATTTGTGAATGAGTGGTAGTGCGAATTTATGAGGCAAGAATATAACGGAGTAATAGACATTCTTAGGAATGGAATGAGGAAGTTCGAGGTGACAAATTACATAGGGCGGGGATAATTTTAAGCATTTTGTGGTGTTAGGTAGGCTTTCGAAGATATCTAGTTAAGATTCTAGTGATAAGTTGCGGCGAAACTACAAGGAGCGATTATGTTTAAGTTATATGGTTTTATGACGAGTCCCGGAAATATATGACACGGTTAGGTAGTTGGATTATAGTCACACTATAATTATTTAAGACTAGCTACCGCTATACTTAGAAAATCGTGAAAGAAATGCTAGTTGGTCGAGATATCTAATAGGAGATAAGGTACTAATATACTTGTATGGCATCTTGTGGTTGTTGTTGGCATGACTTATGCGGTGGGAGTTTCAAAAGTGAACATGGGAGACACCGAGATGATGTTATAGTTAGAGGATGAAGGGTTGTGATTGAAATAATATTGGGGATTGAGCGTTAGAGATGCATTACTATAGTTAAGAATGAGGGTACGAATGTCGGGCCTATATTCACTACTTGATAGTAATTTTATACGTGTGACATAATAAACGGTGGTTATATTATTGTACCGGCGTCGGTTTTAGTGAGTGGCTCTAGAAACTATCCTTTTCTAAAAATAGAGGAATAAGACTTGACAATTGAAGGTTGGTTGTGGAAATGAGATTTTAAAGGAAAAATGTTACCAAATTAGGATGGATTCATGTAAGGAGATTATGTTATAGGTTGTTAGATAATATGGATGAGTTTTACTTATAATAAATAGGATATACAATTGTGGAATTACTACTACAAGTTGGTCTTCACAAGTACGAGGGTGAGAATATGATATGTAAGACATATGGGTCCAATCAGTTGTTGGAAGTATCTTTATCATTTGTATTGAATAAAATAACCATCTAAGTCGAGCGTGTATTTGTGACGCGTGAAAGTAGTTGTGAATGATGTTTGTTTGGGCCAAATTCTGTACTTTGGACCATGTGAAAATTAAAGCTAAATTAGGCCTCTACGGTTTCCATATGCATGGTGCCTTGTTTGGAAGGTGTCGGATGGAATGAAGATCAGGCTGCAGATAGCATAACAAGCTCGCATCAGATGATGGGCCGAGGATGCGAGATGGGGATCCATTAGAGAAGCACGGCTGCCTTGGGGTTAAGCAAGATGAAACCCTAATAGGGTTAGGCTCTATATAAGGAAGAGAAGACCTAGGAGGACATTCATTTGGAATAATATACAAACCGTAGCACTAGCAATAGATATAATCTTTTCTCTTGTACTCTAAATTACAAACAATTGCTAGTGGAAAGCTTAGAAGGATACCGTCTCCTTGCCACGGTTTATCCCACATCAGGTTTCCGCGTCACCAACTCTTTATGTCAATCTCTTTACTCTTATTTCTAGTGTTTACGTTACAATTACACAAACATCAACATACTAACGCATAAGACCACTTTAACCCCAAATCACGTAACCCAGTACGAAAAATACCAAAACAGTTTGGCGCCCACCGTGGGACTTAGTGGTCGTCATCGTTACAATGATTACAACAGTTCATAATTTTAGAAGGAAAATCATGTCTGGAAGCAAACCCAGTAGTTCAGCAACTATGGGAAAGCCTGGAGTAAATCCTACTCCACCGCCCGCAACCAATGCTCAGGCGGCAACAACACCCTCCACGGCAGGAACAGTGCTAGAAAAGTCTGTCCAGGCGCAGGGAGTGGCAAGTTCGGCTTCGAAAATAATTAACCTGCCATCGTCACATGGAAAAGCGATCACACTATATTCAGTGGGAGTTGCTGGGACTAGTGACGTTCCCAACATTCAGCACGGGCCTGAGCAATTAGCAGATGTCACTTCCACCGCCAGACCCAACACAAATAATGATTAACGGACTGGCGACTCTAAGTCAAGCCATCAGGGAGTTGCAGATGGAGAATAAGAACATGAAAGGCCAGTCGGCGTGGAATCCCAAGATGATACAAGGTCAAATTGATTCACTAAAGTGGAGGGATCAAAGCAACACGCCAAGAAGAAGTGGAGACCAGGCGCTAATAACGATTCAGTCCGAGACAGCTGAAGATGCTCAAAATACGGCAATGCAGAGGAGAACGAGGCCTGCATTCCCATCGAATGTAGTAACTAGGTTGGACCTTGACGCGTCACCAGGCTACTTGACCCCTGATAGCACCCAAACAGCAAGCCATGCGACGCCTTTGGCAGGTAATCCCCCAATCACTAATTTTATCAACACTTAAAGCATCCCAATTGCAGGGTTGCCAGGTTTTCAAACGTGGATGCAACACATAGGAAGCGGGATAGCTGTAATGCCATTGGCTGTGCACCGGCAAAATCCGCTAGAAGTCAACATCGGAAGCAACGTCTGGAACCAGCAGGTCATCAATATCCATACGGCGGATACGACAGCAGAAGAGATCAGCAGTATCAGGAACTAAAGGACATGATTAGCAGGATACCGGGCATGCCGGATTCACTAGAAAGAGCAACCCTAGACAGTTACGTGGACTCCCCATTCGTAGACACTCTAGCATTGGTCGTGGTACCAAAGGGGTTCAGTGCCCCCATTATGATGTTATATGACGGCACAGCTGACCCTTTTGACCATATCAACCAATTCAAGCAGAAAATGATGGTGGTGACAGCAACGAGGTCTTTAAAGGAGGCATGCATGTGCAAGGGGTTCGGATCGACAATATTAGAGGCATCACTATCGGTTCGTCATCCTGCCAAACAGGTCCATAGAAAACTTTGTTGACCTGGTAAATGCATTTACTCAGCAATTCGCGAGCAGCCGAAAACCAGAAAGGCAGCCTCTCGACCTGTATAGGATAGTCCAGGGATTCGATGAGAGCACACGTGACTTCGTTGCGAGGTTTAATAAAGAAAAATTATAAATCCGAGGGTGCGATATACCAACGGCGATAGAAGCGTTCAGGCAGGGGCTCCTTCAAGGATCCGACCAATACAAAGATCTGATAAGATACTCGTGCCAAACCTTCGAAGTTAATCAGGCTAAGGCAGGCGCCGCCATTATATTCGTAGAAGACACCAAGACGAGGCGCCCAAGAAAAAGCGTGGAGAGATCAGGGAAGAAACCTCTAGAAAAGAAGGAAGAAAGGTACAAGCTATACAGCAGGACTATAAGCAAAGTCTCATCGGATACCAAGCAAGAACACAAGTCGCACCCAAAGTTCAGCGAATACGGATTCACGACTAGAATGACTGGTCTGATACAGGAGCTCAGGGAGCTGGGAGACAAGGTCAGATGGCCTAAACCACCTGTGGAAGGTCAATCCTAGAGAGAGAATAGAAGAAGAAAGTGCGAATTTCATAATGATGAAGGATATAACATAGATGACTGCTTCACGCTAAGAAAGGAAGTCAGCCTACAATATAATTTGGGGAATCTGAACCACCTCTTAGCACGTGGGGACAAGACATGGAAAGTTAGCTTCACGCGACAAACTCTACCAGAGGCACCTCCCATCTGCATACAAGCAATAAACGTGATAACAGGTGGCTTAGACCTAAGCGAATCAACGTACTCGGCCGCAAAGAGACACGCTACGGAGTCCAAGGGCAACAGACCTGAATCCACTTGCAGAATATCCTGCAGCGACCTCCCAGCGGTGTCCTTTGACGAAGTAGAGGTCCATGATAACTAGGAGCACCACGTTGCCTTGATCATAAGATCGTCTATAGCAAACTACAAAGTAAGGAAAGTCCTAGTAGATACCGGAAGCTCAGTAAACTTAGTCATGTTGGAAGCTATTAAAGGTATGGGATTCAGCGGAAGAGACCTTCACAAGAAAGCAGACCCGCTAGTTGGATTCAGCGGAGAAATAGCCCACTCACTCGGAGAAATAGTGATCCCTACTTTCGCGGAAGGAATCAATAAGTAAGTCAGGTACCTCCTCATCGACGGTCCGTCAACATACAACGTCATCCTCGGGAGGCCAAGGATGCATCAGATGAAAGTAGTCCTCTCGACAGCCAGAAGCTGTTATAAGCAGGCGCTAAAAACGCCAGCCAGCCCACCTGGATAACAATTACATAGCCATTGCGTTCAGGCAGACTACATCGAGCCACCTGCAGAGGAATTAGACCAAGTCAACCTAGATACACTGCATCCAGAACGAACGGTGTTGGTAGGCGCTGAATGCACAGGAGACCCACCAGCGGTAACTAATCGAATTTTTGAAAAGCAACATAGATTGTTTTGCCTGGTCTCACGACAACATGATATGGATAAATCCAGCCATCATAACACAAAAATTAAGCGTAGACACAAAATGCAACCCAGTGGAACAGAGGAGAAGAAAGTTTGCGCCAGAAAGAAACAAGGTCGTAAATCAGGAAGTAGATAGTCTGCTGTCCGCAGGAAAAATTCGCGAAGTTAAGTACCTAGAGTAGTTGTCGAATGTGGTAGTGGTGCCCAAGAAGAATGGAAAACAAAGGGTATGCATAGACTTCACGGACTTAAATAAGGCGTGCCCAAAAGACCCCTTCCCATTTCCACATATAGACACAATAGTAGACGCCACAGCCGGGCACGAAATGTTGACATTCCTAGACGCGTGGAGTGGATACAACCAAATTAAAATGGACCCGATGGATCAAGAGAAAACTGCATTCAAGTCGAAGAGAGGCATCTACTGCTACAGCGTAATGCCTTTTGGTCTAAAGAACCCAGGATCCACTTATCCGAGACTGGTTAACAGGATGTTCAAGAAACAGCTAGGCAAGACAATGAAGGTATACATCGACGATGTGAAGGTAAAATCAATAACCGCCAACATGCACATGACACATCTGGCAGATACCTTCGGCACCCTAAGGAAATAAAAGATGAAGCTGAACCCATCTAAGTACACCTTCGAGGTGTCATCCAGAAAGTTCCTGGGATACATAGTCATATAAAGAGGGATACAAGCAAGCACAAAGCAAATCAAAGCCATCCTACAGCTCGAGTCCCCTCAGAGGCAGAAAGATGTCCATAAATTGGCAGGGAAAGTAGCAGCCTTAAGTCTGTTCATTTCAAGGTCATTGGATAGGTGATGACTGTTCTATGATATACTCAGGAAGATCAGAGGTTCGAATGGACAGATAAGCACGAGAGGGCATTCAAGAAGCTAAAATGCTACCTGAGTACCCCACCACTATTGGCAAAGCCAGAAAGGGACGAACCTCTGATCTTATACCTATCGGTCACGGAAGCAGCGGTCAGTGTAGTGTTGGTCAGAAAGCAGGATAATGCATAACAACCAATATAATACGTAAGCAAGTCTCTGCTACCTGCAAAGACCAGGTACGCATCTCTCGAAAAAAGGGTATTAGCACTCGTAATGTCATCTTATAAACTGCGACCTTATTTCGAGTCTCATACAATAAATGTTGTGACTAATTACCTCCTGAATTTTGTCATGAGAAAACATGAATTGTCAGGAAGAATATCCAAATGGTCTGTGCACCTAAGTGGATATGACATACAATATGAACCTAGAACTGCGATTAAATCACATACATCGGCAGATTTCGTGTCGGATTTTAGTCCAACCATGCAACACCTAGATGAACAGGAAACACTAAGCCTGAAAGAAGATAGAAATGATGATGTTTGGACACTCTATACTGATGGGGACTCCAATCAAAGGGGGGCAGGGACAGGTATGGTACTGCGGTCTCCTAGCGGAGACCTGATTGCACAAGCAGTAAGGTGCGAGTTCCAGGTGACGAATTACGAAGCGGGATACGACGTACTTATAGTAGGCCTCCAAATGGCACTAGACTTGAAAGTTAAGAACATACAAGTATACAGCAACTCCCTGTTGGTATTTAACCACGTAAACGACTCGTGCGTGGCCAGGGATCCGAAGATGATAGCTTATTTGAAAGTGGCAAAAGAGATAAGGAAGCAGTTCAGAACATTCAAAATGGATCAGATACCCAGGGAGCAAAACGTGAAAACAGACGCGTTGGCAACGCTGGGGGCAACCTTCAAGCAAATAGACCTGACTAACATTCCAACAGTTCATGTACTAAGGCCGGCCATATGAAAGGAATCAGAAGCCGAAAAGGAGGCCATGGATGACTCGATCGTGGAACAGGTGCACGAGATACACTCTGAAACAGGAGAAGAAGCTGAGGAGGCAGGCGGTGATTGGAGGGTGCCATATCTAGAGTGACTAAAGGAAGGAAAATTGGCCAGAGAGAAAAAGACAGCCAGGAGCCAAAGAATGAAGGCATCTAGATTTGTACTAATCGATAGCATGCTCTTCAGAAAGTCGCTAGCCGGACCCTACCTGAGGTGCCTGGAGAAGGGTGAAACCCAAACACTCTTACATGCTATCCATAGTGGAGAGTGTGGGAACCATGCAGGGGGCAGGAGTCTATCATATGAAGCTCTCAGGCAAGGTTACTTTTGGCCCACGATGCGAGCAGACGTAGTGAAATACGTGAAAATATGCGACACCTACCAGAGGGCAGCACCGATGATTCATCAGCCGGTAGAACCACTGCACCCAGTCCTCTCCCCTTAGCCGTTCATGACATGGGGAATGGACATCGTCGGTCCGCTCCCAAAGGCTCCAGGAAACAGGATACATACGTTAGCAATGACTGATTATGTTTCCAAGTGGATAGAAGCGGGGGCATTCACAAAAGTAAAAGACCAACACATAATATCCTTCATAAAGCGCAACATACTTTGCATATTTGGGATACCATTAGAAATCATATGCGATAACGGTTCGCAACTCGTGTCAGCTAATGTTAAAGGATTCTGCGCCAGGCGGAACATTGCCTTAAAGAAATCTCAACCCAGGAATCCCTAATCCAACGGACAGGCTAAATTCGACAACAAGATCATCTTAGAAAATTTAAGAAAAAGGTTGGAAGAACTAGGCGAAAAATGGGCAGACGAGTTACCCTTGATATTGTGGTCAGACAGAACCACACCTAAGATAGAAACGGGGCAGACACCCTTTAGTCTTGTGTTTGTAGCTGAGGCAATGATCCCTCTGAGGTTCTAGTTCTTACGCACCAATACAGGTGCATGACAGCAAATCAAAATCAAGTGGAAATGACAAGGAGTCTGGATACAATTGATAAGCTGCGGACCAGCGCGTATATACGCCTAGCATCCTACAAGCAGCCAGTAGCCAGAACGTATAATAAAAATGTGAGAACCAGAATACAGGAAGTCGGAGACCTAGTCCTCAGGAAAGTATTCCAAAACACCAAAAACCACAAAGATGGCAAATTCCCTTACAAGTGAGAAGGTCCATACCAGGTGGAGAGTGTTGTTGGCCATGGAGCGTACATTTTAATGACCTTACAAGGTCAACTTATAGACAAGACATGGAACATCGTCCATCTGAAGAAGTACTACGCTTGACCAGGTGCCGGGGCCTGACTGTACAGAGGGCATTTAAGTAGTCCTAAAATACAAAAAAAAAGTAGGGCACTAGGCCTCTAGTTATTATTTTCAAAACTTTGATCATTATTTCAAACACTTTCGTTTAAATATGTTATCCCTTTTTCTTTCTGATGCCTGCTATCTAAGTTATGAGCCTGTGACTTCTTGGGATCAGAGTAACTCTGGCACCCCACGAGAAAGCTCCAGGTATACTTCGCCACTTCGACTAGCATTTTAAATCATTTTTTAGAGTTTTAGGAAGAAAACTCTAAGTCTGGGTCTCAGTTCCTTACAAGAGTAGGACAACATGCGTAACTCCTGTACACAGGTTGATATGCACACGACATCCAGCAT
>JAOWBH010172484.1:0-10537 GCA_028566215.1 Silene coronaria
ATTTTGACAATTATTTTCAAAACCGACCCAAAACGACAATTATTTTATTTTTGAGCATTATTTCAAAAAATCGTTCGTTTAGATGCTTCTTATGGAGTCAAAAATAAATTAATCCCTATTAACTCCATTTTATTTAATTATATAATCCTCATTTGATTTGTATAGTTAAACGATGTTGTTGATTTTAATCCATATTATTCCACTATGTGGAAATCATAAAACTATTAAAAATTACATAAAAATAGTAACATTAATAATAATAAAAAAAACCTCATAAACAATAATAAAAATGCAATCGACATGGTAAATTTGGTCACAAGGCTACACTATTAATGGTCCAGATTGTACTCTGGACCTGATCGTGTGGTTGTAAATTTACTTGATAAAGAAAAGGGTTAATGAGTGAAATTAGGGTATATAATATAATAATCTTTTGTGATAGAAAATAGAGACAAGAAAACGGGTTCATTTTCCATTGGTTAGTAGTCAGATCACCACATACTCACTAGCCAGTACTCATGTTGGCCCTTTTTTTGGTCACTATTCATGTTCACCCTAATTATATTTTTTTTAATAAATAAACGCGTTCATACATTATTAACCTTGGACGACCTTGGTGGTGTAGTGCATATCAAAGTAAATGATGATGAACTCACATACAACTGGTCCACAAGTTTGAGAAACCCAAAAAAAAATCTATTTCCAACAACAATATACTATCTTATCATACAAAATCCCCACTATATATATATATATAACTATCATGACATCTTTACATTATCATTACAAGTTTCTCAACACAATTTATAACATTCATATTATACTTTAAAACTCTCAAAACATGCATAAGTATAATGTGAGTATGACTTTCACTCTTGTAATCTACATGCTTTTATTATTTCCCACCATTTCTATGGGTGCAAAGTTATTGAAGGCAACTCCAATAGCTAACAATAACAACAATCAAGGGAATAATGACGGGGCGACGGGCTCGGCTCACGGCCCGAACTGGGACTATGGTTGGGGATGGGGGTCTGGGTCTAGGAGTGGTTGGGGGTGGGGTTATGGTTCAAGCCATACACCTACAGGGTTTGCTAGGGGTTTTGGGTACGGGTTTGGGTCAGGATCTGGATCTGGATCTGGTTATGGATCTGGATATGGGTACGGGTCTGGAGGGGGCGGTACTGGATATGGGTATGGAGCTGGTGAAGGTGGTGTTAATAATGGTAGTCCTTCTAACCATGGAATAAAGGGTTCCGATAGGGTTACAAAACCGTAGTTGGACACTGATTATACAGTTTCCAATATGGATATATAATTAAGATATGATTTTGCTAATTATGTTTTTTAAGTGGTGATTTTATGCCATCCTGCTTCTATTTCACTAGATTTTTAAAGTTTTTCAAATTTTAATTTGAAAAGTGTTAACAAATTTAGTGGAATAATAAAGCCAGTATTATAATTATTAGGTTTTCGAAACTTTACTATGTAAGTCAAGTGTGAATGTGTGGGTGTGAGTTTAATTTAATAATGTCATCCAAATATATATATATATATATAGTTTATGTAGCATATAGCTAGAGCCTCATTTTACGTAAATGTGAAATATCGTTAGCCCTACTATGTATCAACTATGAACTTCTCAAGGTTAATGATTTTCTGCCTAAAAGTTTGGCTGTGTGTTTCATTTTCATTCCTCCATATTTTCAATCCATATTAATTTTCTGGACGCATTTCTTCAGAAATTAATGATTGATCACCGCGTGATAACAATAATAACAACATACGGAGTATTAGATTTAAATCGCATCATTTTAGTTGTTACATTCGGAAAAAAAGATTCGGGATCAGGCATTGAGCAAAGTCGCTTTAATTTGCATGATTGTTGTCATGGCCAGAGTAAAATATAAATCGGATCACATCCTATATTCCTATAGGATTCAAATCGAGATCCTTCGGATAATGTATGTGGGGAGGCGTAACCAAGACAAAGTCTTCTTGACAACCCTTTTTAACCCCATCCGGCTTCAATCTAAATCTTAATCTAGACTAAACCGCATAGATACTTCAAAACAAAAAGAAAAATAATTACATAGACGACCTATCATTCACATGAACTCGTACGATCCATCTCAAACCACTATTCAAAATGTCCACTACGCTATAACCTTTTCGAATGGACGCGTATAAAGTATAGGTAAACATAAACAAAGATAATAATTCACAAATACACCACAGATTGAATTTATACAATAACATTGGCACAACATACAGAATTACTACGACCTTACTTGAACAAGATCTGTTCTATAAGCTCGTACCTTGATATCCTTGAGATCTACAGTAGAGGCAAGAAACTTGTCAAAAATATACAGAATTTCTAATAGTCCAAGCCCTACTGAGAAACATCACCATCATCAGAGCAGGCACAAGCAGGGGTGGTGTAATAAAAGGGACCAAGTCTATACTTGGTTATGTCTCTATACATAACTGTAGGCTGCCTTAGCTTTACCCCTGTCTTTCCTTGAGCGAAATTTGTCGCAATGTTGCACGACGGATCTGGTGATGACACTAATCTTACAATGCAGTTCTTTGGGATCACCTTCTTCCCATGCACAGTCTTCTCCACAACCATGTTGAATTCTCCATCTTCGTCGGTTTGGTCGCTTTTATAGCATGCTACCCTTTTCCTCTCATCTAAGCATGTTACTGATACTGTACTACCTGTAGGAATTATTAATATTCTCAATAATAGTGGATCGACATTGGTAAAATCAGGATTTGCCAAGAATATAATAAGATGACCTTAAAGAATATTGAAAAGTTTAACTGAATTTTCATTTCTCAAACTTTTATTGTTTAGGGATGTCTATTTCCTTGCAAATGTCGGCCAATAATTAAAGTAATGAAATATGGTATGTAATGACCGTGGTTCAATCCCGCCAGCATCAAGGGGACATAAATACGCTCCCCTTATTGTCGTGACTGGACCCATGTCACCCTTCTCGTGGCGAAACAGGGGGTTAACCCACCAAATAATTAATAGAATAGATAGACTAGTACAAATACATGGGTGTTAAATGAGGCGTAAGATCAGTAGGTACCTTTGATAGGATTGGACCCTTTAACCCAATCATTCCAACCTTGGGAACAATCTTGACACATAACCTTGCCACCAATATGTATAACTTCATTTTCACTCATTGCTCCTATTGTTCCTTTAATTAGGAGACTGCATCCTAATATCACCATTATTATCGTTGCCATGTTTTGTAGCTACCTTTAAATTGTTCAAGACTTTGTGTTCCAGGAGATGAATAAGAGTATTGTTATGCTATGAAGGTCTAGTTAGTTGGGAAATAAGTAAGCTCTAGTTATTGTATTGTGAGTGGAAGGGCATACTTCATAACGTGCAGTCCATTAACTGATCTCACAACTTCGTCCGTTCCACCTTCCACTTAATAAGTATTAAACTTGTATTATTATGATTCTATGTCAACGATGGAGTACGTATGCATGCCTTAGCTTTTTGACAAAGTAATATCTATACTTGAAAATACAATGTATAGGGTTCATAATCCGTAGTTTTCTAAGTTTTTTTGTTTTGGACGGATTTAGACCCAAGCATGTCATAAGCTAATAAGCATCACCTCTAATTTATGACTTTACCAATTAAGTTAGTTAACATCTGCTATAAACTTGCCTTTAAAAGTTTGATTAAGTAAACCGAAGAAAGACACTATAGTAAATTTGATAATCCCTTATATCATTTTATAATTCAACTTTCTAAAATCACTCCCCTGGACAAAATGGAAGCAAAGCTGTAAGCAGTCGTCTAGGGTTACAAGTCAATAGCATTAAGGCACCCATGTTCTTCATAGAGAAGGATGAAATAATGCTGAGAGTGAGACCTTTTTCTTGGTGTTGACCATAAATATTCCCTGGATGACATAGTTAACTTTTAATTCTTTTATTCATGTTTGGTTCCAAAGTAATTAGATTGTTGTTCAAATGAAATGTTACACTAATATGTTCTTAGTCTGTTGCTTAGGCCTTGTGGATTGTGAATGAAGAGTGGGAATACACCGATAAAAAGGCTTATAAACGTTCGAGGGAGGGATAATGTCCATTTTAGCTTTAAGCAGCACCACTGTCGGAGGTGCACAATTATGTGCTTTCTACATTTGAGTTTACGGCCTGAGAATCGTCGTACTCCTTGTGCCGGATGATTTTAACCATTGATGCTTCTAGCTCTACGATTACTGACACAACCATAACCGTATACTCTGTACCAAGTTCGACCAATGGGTACTCCATCACCTACCAATCAACGCCCTTCTCTATCGTTCTTTAAACCTAAAATAATGCTATAATTACAAATCACAGATAAAGAATCTCGAACAAAACGATATTTAATCCTCTTAAATCAAAGGAATAACCATCCTAATCACTTGTTTCCTTTGATTAAAATACCGCTGACATAATAATAATAAAAAAGTTAAAACGGATGATTGAGATGGAGGGAGTATTATCCTTGCTCACTCACCATACGCGAAAATATCTACTCTAGTGAACTCTCAATTGACACTCATTTATACTGCTGTGCCTTTTCAGGTTGGTACAGTCCAGATTAACTCACTGGAGCTTCCCCGACCCTAGTCAAGAACTCAGGATAGCAAGGCCCCATTCCTTCCACATGTTTGTGTCATCAAGACTAGCCAACTGCCTACTAGATGCGGCCCAACGTGAACTGACTTGTATCCAAACAGAGTAAGAACGAATATGAGCAGACCCGACGACTCAAATGTAATGCAATGTAAGGTGAAAGAGAATCAAGACTGTGTGAATTAATCACATGAGATATTGGCGTATATGAAGGAAGAAACCAATGCTGATTTGTTAATGTGTTTTCCGTCAATCCATGTACAATCTCACCAAAGATGGATAGTCAACCGCGAAAGGTGCTGGCCATCCTCAATGTTTCCGTCACCACCAGGCATATGTACAGGGGATACTGTCTATTTTACCCTTCCACAACCTTCACCGGAGTTCTGTAGTGAACCAACCAAAAAGGAAAAAAAAAAACGGGAATCAGTATGAAGTTATACAGTGAGCTACGGTTTTATGTGTACGAAGAGTGGCATACCCAAAGGGAGTCTGCTTGATAGACAGTAGTTCCACATCCAACTGCACAATAACGGCAGAGCATGAGTTCTCCGGTTGGTTTTCATTCAACAACGCTACCCTTGTGCCTCAAAGATCTCGTTTATGGTGAAGCAAGTGGTAAGATGTACCCAAGCTTACCCCCATGTACACAATGAAAGTTACAACGAGAATTGCCTTAACTTAATGTTACTTCCAACAATATTAGAAGAGAAATTCTTATGTCATCGACTCATCGTACACCAAACCAGTGAGAATACTGAATTGAGAACATTTTTTGTGAATAACTAAGCAGAATCCAAATAGAATAAAAGAAAAAGACTTCTAATTGGCGAGGGTGTATCATAATTTAATACACCCGGTCTACCTAATAATTTTTCAAACCAGAGAGCAAGTTTAGTGCGATTTTTTAGTCCAAAGCCAAAGCAATAGTGAACCTTTGGCTTCATTTCTATTGGAGTTTTTTATGCAAGAAGACAAATGTATGTGATATGTGAACATGATATTCTCCTCAAGTCCACAAATGTTGATGAAAAGGTGAAACACATGAATCAAACTTTGCAACTCTAAAAGATCAAGTGAAGATATCACGATTTGCGAAATTAAGCTTGTATATATGAGCAACATGTCTTCTTCACTTCCATATACTAACTTAGCAACTAAAGTTTCAGTTATTTACCTCAATAGTTGCATTCGGAGGGATTTCTTGGACGCCTTTGCTTCCATATGCTAGTTCAGGAGGAACAATTAGTAACCGCTGCATAATAAATAAGCTCCATAGTAAGACGAACAAATGCATGTTTCTTTTATGTACATAATACTAATTGAGAAAAGCTGATTACCAGAGAATTTAAGAACACAAATATTAAACACTGCACTAACTAAAATGATTTACCTGGCCTCCCACTCTCATTCCTTCAACACCAAGATCTAAGCCCTTAAGAACTGCGCCTCGCTCTGACTGTCCAACATCAAATCCATATGGCTGCAAAAAATGAAAAGAACTTACTAATTCAGAAAAGAAAACAAAGTTTTTAACAGAAATCGACACAGCATAAACTCAGAATATTGCAAGAATGATGGTGAATAAAATTTCAGAAACCTTCATGATTGTTAAAGATCGTTGTTTACACTCTTTACAGGCATACGTTGTGAAACCGAGGGTAAGTCTATTTATTATGTTCAAGTCCAGCCTCGAGGCATCAGGAGTTGTCAGGTATCAAGTATTCCCTCATGTACTTGGAAGGGAATGAAGATTTTGGATATATATATGGCATTAACGTCAAGGTATTAATGACACATGTATAAAAGGTCGTTTTTGTTGCTGGAACAACAAATACAAGACAGCCATGTAATATTGTCGAAATGACAAACAAACATAGTGCATCCGATTTGCAGGTGCTGAAAGTCAGAAACTGAGGATGTTAATATCTTAACTCATCATCACTGGCATAAGTTAATGGATATATTTTTAATGATGACACATATTAAGGACATTAGAAAAGAACGATTAATTCATCAACATTGTCCACACTCCACACATTAAGGCAACTGCCAACAGGAACACCAACGATGATCAGGTCTCTTGATACCAACTACTAAGTTGGCACACACTTCCCATCAAAAAGTTTACCCCTCAAATATCCCAACTTGTGACGCACTTTGCATATCTTGACTCTTGACATGTTAGAATCAATCCAAGCACTTTTTATGGATGTCTACTTAAAAACCCAAAGGCCACTAATGTAGCATGTAAGGCACCATCCACTACTCTGATATGTTGATTGTTTTCGCCATTAATTCATCGTCAAAGAAATTCGAGAATGGCATCAGAATCCTTGGAGTGTCTTTGCAAGCACATCTTTGATAATCTCACTTGCAAAGCTAAATCATTAATTGAAATTGCTTCGACGATTAAAACATCTGAATTGAATAAAACTCATTTAATTTCTTCTTGATTATTCTGATTCCATGGATTTACTTCCAAATAAGAACTTATCCGCTGGACGGTCCACAGATGCTACACATGTATGCAAGAAAGCATTACATCTCTAATAGTCTGTTTTGGATGACCCACAACGAAAACAGTGTTGACAAACATATCAAATGACTTGACCTCTAGTTCACGATATCATAAGCACGAACAATTTATAAAGTAATTTAGCTTTATTCCATCATCCTCCAAGCCATAAATGACGATAACTTTGCAATAATTCTTGAACTAGTAAGTAACACATATAAGTCAAAAGGCTTAAAGCTTACAGTTCCACCACCAACACCCATTCCTTGACGACTCGTCATGAAAGTGATACCCTTCCATTTAGCTACATAATGTACCTGCCACAATTGACGCAGTGAGAACCTATGAGAGAGAGTCCATGGTTTTGCTTCTGAACATATGAGAAACACTCACATAACCAAGAGCATTGCCCTAGTAAATGCCCTAGTCTTTCATGACATCGATAGGGATAAGAATGCATTAATTTAAACTGATTTTAAACTTTCATCTCATTATAAATCAAATCTTCTAGGATACATGATGGTAGAGATACGCAGATATTGTAACGGATGAAAATGCTCCTAACATGCCATCTAGCATGAATCACAAAATAAACATATTTAAAACTAAAATTGTCACAACCGTACTGCAACACGAGATCCCTTCACAGCTTCAGGACCACCTCCGACCTTCAAGTCATAATACCTACAAAGTACAGAGTAGGACCATGAACATCTTGAGGGCAATGGGACTCAAGCATACAGAAACTTGAACAACTGAATATTCCCTAGTACATGTCAATAAATTATCATGCAATCCCTAGAGGTCAAGTGTAGAACACTGTAATCTCAATCCTGCAATATCCCGTGAACGTCATAGTGGCAAATGAGTCACATAGTTTGCTTCTATTCATGATGTACGACAAAAAAAGGTAATTTTCTTTTATTCTGCATATCAAGGAAGCTCCAGAAGCTAAAAAAATGGATAAAGCCAACAGAATGTACATTAAAATGACATACTTTAGACCGTTAGGGAGGGTTTTAAAGTCGCTCTCAGGTATTTTTGCCCCTCTGAGCTGCAAACACGACACAAATTTCAATAAATTTACAAAATTTCCACACAATAAACATGGATAAGGATGTTAGTAGCTTACAGCTCTTCTGCTTGTGCTGACAGCCCCAGCCACATCAGAGATACATAGCCCAGCAGCTGCATTATCAAAACTGTTGATGTTCAGTACACCCTTAAACACAATGAGTATAATTTAAAGAAAGAAATATAGGATCTAACTCCCTAGAACATAAGATGATGAATGCCAATTAGGATAACCGGCTCACATAATTATATCTGAATGGAACAAGCTCTGAGGATAACAAACTCCCCTCTCCATTCCCCCTCCCCCTCCCTTTCCCTACATATTTTGTATCTAAACAAGGCCTAAATGCTTTCAGAACTCTCCCGGTTGCTTCCTTAACTTTTCTTTTATTAAGCGGATTTAAGTCACCCACCATTTCTCTTATCTCTATTAAATTATGTTGTTTCACTTTCCGCTATTATGTATACAAGACACAGCTTACCCCTTCTGAAGGTCAATGTTTGCGAATCACAGGTAAGAACAAGAATCAACCAAGTGTAAAAAGGGCACTTCACTCCTGACAATTTCTTGAAATGTAGCCATGTACCAGATCGCTAAGGCGCATAGCTATCAGAATTCTAGTTTGCATTAGGCTATTTGTATGTCTTTTCTTAATAGAAAAAATTTTACCCCTCAGATAAATCCTCCCATTGCATACACTCAAATGTCGAAAACTATGCATCAGCTTACACCCGCCATGTTTCAAAACATCAAGCCTTATTTCCGCTTTGACAACCAATAGCCCATTTAACAATTCTCAAATACTGCCCTTTGTAATTTAACTCATGTACTCCAAAATGCCCCATAGTCGGACAAAAGTCTATAATTCTTAAATGACAAAAGTTGCAACAAACATCTATCTCCACCCCAAATATGCCACATGAATAACTCGTCTTTATTTAGATGAGGACTCTACATCGGCGTACTCTACCGTAACCTACACCCGAGCACATTGATGAATGGGTAAAGGGTATCGAGTTTGATTCCCTGTGACTAATAAAATCCTATCCTGCTCGAATTTAGACTAAATCGGATGGTGTAAACCAAAAAGATTACAGCCGACCACATGTCAATCATCTGGATTAAAAGTCAAAGAAACTATACCTATATAGGTCTGAACACTTATGCAGCACTACACTCAGCTGACTGTTCATCCAAAGTTACAATTCCATACATTCAGGAGATGGTTTACACAGGTTACCCTCAAGGCCTCAAGTAATACACTTCTCCCTTGTCCTACAAACAATTACTCTTTCTCTTCTTGCCTCAGTCTTTGTGCCATACGTGATACGTACATAACTATTGACCGGGATGAGGGAGTATCAGTATCATAGTTCCACTATCAATTATGCCAAATAAATGTTACTGAACAATCTTTTTCAACAACAACAACAACAGAACCTTAATCCCAAAATCATTTGGGTTCGGCGGACATGAATCGTCCTTTAAAACCGTACCTAGGTGATCGCACACCTCAAAATGCATTATCAAACAACTAAATGCAATTTCACTCAATCCCCAAAAAAAACACACCAAATTTGAGGACGCAAGTATAAGAGAAAAGTAATGAGAACCTGCAATAAGAAAAGAATTAATGAATGCCCTTCTGCCATCATTAGCCAAAGACAATGTGGTTGTGTTTGCAGCATCATTTGAAGATGAACAACTGCATTTTATACTTCTGGATAGTTTTCCTGCAATTAAGAAGACAAAACTGAATAATTGGTTCTATAAGAAGACAATTTCTTAGACAGTCTTAACTTAAGACGACTCTCACAAACAAAAAGGAAAGAGAGATTAATTACTACAGATAGAAGGAAAGCAGGTGGATTTGTGAATAAGTGAAGGGTGTTTGTAAGAAAGGAGTGTGAGTTCCATGGATTAAGTTGGGTGGAATTTCTATGTAACAAACTAACAGCACAATGTTGTTTCTGTTCTAAATTTAGTCCTCATTTGATCTACTCGCATTTCACGACCTCCACATACTCATATTGTGAAAATGATCAATATCTTTGGGTTACTAGAGACTAGAGGCTTGAGAGTTCGGGTTTGGGTTAGGGCTAGAGGGCCAAGATCTGATAAATGGGTTAATTAGGCTGGGTCTGGATCGAATTAGTTCGGATTTTTTTCATTATCGGGTTAGTTCGTGTCAGGACAAGTTATTTCGGGTCTTTGGTGTTTTTCGGGTATGTTGCTATGGTCATTTTTGGGTCAAACGAGTCGGGTTATTTCGGGTGGGT
>JAOWBH010172495.1:0-10537 GCA_028566215.1 Silene coronaria
AAATGAGCTCTAAACATTAAAAACGCATAAAATCGAGTCGAAATAAGGATATAAATATGTGTAAAACGCTACCAAAATACTACTTATCAGTGAACCGGTTAAGACCAAAATAAACATTTGAGGCAACTTCAACATCCCTACACAAACCTTTCTTCAAAGAACTTCACTCTAAAACTAAGCGTACGAGGACCTTCCTCGCGTCCCAAGGTACTAAGCGCTTTCCAGAGGTGGAATCTTCTAGTTCTTGGATATCTGAGTGGTGATCAGAGGGGAGAGACATCATTTTAGATCTTAAGGACTCGAAATGAATCCCTTGATGCCAAATGACAAGAAAAATGTAAAACGACGCTCATTAGGTGATTATAATACATATGATAATAATTCCCCTGTCTTTCTCTCGCTAATATCCTCCCAAAAAAACCCTAAAAAACCCAACTCTTTTTCCTTTTGTACCACCGCCACTGCCACCCTTCCATCACCTACCCCATATCCCACCACCCTTCGCCGGAGATGAGGCTATCAAGTCTTGATTGTGCTCATCTTCGGCGAACCATCATTTCTTTTACTTGATTAATTCATTTATACCAATTTTCCCTTTTTCTTTACGGGTTTGAATCCTCGTCTCATATTCCCTTCCATTTTCAAGGTTCTGAGCTGCATGTCGTGTCCTAGGTTTGATCGTTTGTTGTCCGTGGTCATCACCTTTTCCGTCTCTTTTTCCGTCTGAGTCGTCAATCTCCGGGATGGTTTGGTTTGTGTTGCAACTTTGCATGCATCTGATTCTTTGAAGTTCTCGTCCCTCCGTTCCCTTGTCTTGTCACAGTCGTTCATGTTTCCTTCCCAGTGGTGATCCCCTTTCCCCCCACCTCTAGTTTGACCGTCCGTTCTTAGTTTTGTATGTTTGTGTCGAAGAGCATAGCTCATCCAGTTGTGGCGATGTTGTACTACGTGGTCGTGTTTTGGGTCATATTTGGTGATCCCCTCATATGTCATTCGTTTGTTCGGTCTGGTTGCATGTATGGCGGTGGTCCTGTGAGGAATCGTTTGGTGAAACGGATGTCTTTTTTCGGTCTTGCATGTCCCCTGTTTGTCGGGTCTTATTTCCTTTGTCTTTCGTCTCTCTCCTTCCCGGACTTGATTGACTGCAGCTTAGTGTTCGATTTGGCTTTGACTGTTGGTCCTCTTTTCTGTCCGTTCGGTTGCTGGGTGCGTCTTATGCAGCTTTTGTTTTGGTTGGGAAGGCGGTTCTCTTATGTGTCTTAATTTTCAATTGGTATTCTGTGTTAATCGGTATGAAAATGGTGTGTCTGGTAGTGTTGATATGGGGTGGTCTGTGGTTTTGGGTGTGTCGGTTGTGGCGGTTCTTCAAAATTAAAATGTCAGTCTATCTTAATCGCCTTTATTTTCATTACCTCCGAATAATTTCATTATATGTGATAATAATGACCTATTCAACCTTTGGTTCGTCTGGGGTTTTCAATAGTATGAAGGTGGTTGTTCGATGGGCTAATGAGTATTCTTTATTCCATATCATCTATTGGCGGAGTTTCTGTGGCTGTTGGATTGTTGTTTGCAGGACTTGTTTACCTCGATGTAGGAGATTTTTCTCCATCAGAGGCAGGACTTCGTGGACTGTTCTCTTCTTTGTCTTTCTACGCTCTTGTAGCGTATGTGCATCTTGGTCTTGGTTCCTTGCACCTCAACTGTCTCAATGGTCAATAGAAATCATTTGCCTTGCTGTTGACTTTGATACGGAAGCTTATCATGTCCGTGACCATCAAGCCTTCATTGTTATAGTTTATCTTATTGATGTACTTTTAATTTTAAATAAGTTGTATGTAGTATCTATGCTACTACATCGAATAGCTTACTTTATAGCATTTGGGACATTATAAGTTATTATACACCCACTGTCAAAAAAAAAAATGATTAACTTGGACACAAAACATGATAATATCTTCCCGTTTGTCTTTGAACATGTGTCAGCGTCTACTCGATGGCTATGTTACAATATGCATAACTAATCATGTTCATATTAATAACCTTACTAATCATATGATTTATATTTCACGACACCATTCAAAAAAACTTAAAAAATTACAAGTTCACAACTTTGTATATGTTTATTGGCAAGCACTACATTAAGTAATCATGTGAAGTGAAGATGTTATACATTTACATTAACGCTTGTTTTAAATAATTTTAAATGACTATAAATAGAAAATTAACTTTTAACAATGATAGTCTATAGAGTTTGTAGAAGTATTGTAACACTCCCGATAATCCGGCCGAGGTAATTGAGGATGTTACCATCTCGGTTGCCCGAGGTAGTGTTTCAAAACTTCAATCAAAGAACATTTTATAAATATACAAGTTAAGTCATTACAATAACTAGACTAT
This sequence comes from Silene coronaria, assembly GCA_028566215.1. Taxonomy (NCBI): domain Eukaryota; kingdom Viridiplantae; phylum Streptophyta; class Magnoliopsida; order Caryophyllales; family Caryophyllaceae; genus Silene; species Silene coronaria. Next base: position 2,401 of record JAOWBH010172495.1, read on the forward strand.
TATGAATGTAGACAACTCATTTACTACGACCTCTACATCTCATCTATCAATCGACTCCAATCTCGTAGCGCGGCCCATATCCAAATACGTCAATACAACCTGTGAACAATATGCTCCCCATATGGATCACATCAGGCCACCTCGAAAGAGGTGATGACACACAATGCAAACGTCAGTCTCAATATTACAATTCATGGATGGCAACACGGAATAAGATGTACAATGGTCATGACTTTAGATAAAATGCATCAAGTACTCATTCCTCTAATCGACACCTCCAAAACCGGTGTCCACTACTCGATGGCGGTACCGCAGCACCACTCATCCCCACTACCTGGACCGCAGTCCGAAACAAGTATCGGGACACGCCCAAGTACAGGCCCGGACGCTAACCGGACCCCTTCCCGACGTTACGGTTCACCGTAAGTCTCTCTGTACTCAAGTCATTAATGTGCACATCCCTATTGGAGTGGGAAGCCCCAATAGGCGACCTAAGCGTAAGACGGTCTCCCAACCGCCTTACGTCTCCTCAACAACCACCATACCAACACAACCTCCAACCTCCAATATCAACATGTCAAACTCCATGTGTTATCAATCTCATATGACAATGTCTATTCCTCACAACATGCTACCAACATCAATGTCTCATGTTTACTTATAATCCAAGTACACATTTATCATGATATCAAATCACACTTCTCATGTTATAATGAAACTAAGATGCTTACAATGGAATTACTATGCATAACATCGACATATACATATTAAATATTGAAACAGAGTAGGATTATTAACCTACCTCTAAGCATACTCCTATGAGCTAATCGCATCCAACCCGATTCCGTATCGTGAAACCATCTCATCCTACTATAATTATATAAAAACTATCATAATCCTACCTATAACATTACACTACCCAAAACCCCTTAATTAATGCCCACTAGTTACTCACTAACTAATTTAAATCATTAATAATCGACTTATGTTAAACCCCCCTAAAGCTAGGTTTAAAGGAAGTGTAGACCTTACCTACAATGATGAGTAAAGGATGAATAAGGTGGAACAATCCTCCAATCCAAGCTTAAAATCCAAAGAAATGTGTATATGGTGTTTTTAAAGAGAAATGAAAGTGTTTTAGAGAGAGGAGAAGAAGATAAGAAATGAAAGGATAAGGAAAAATCTAAATGAAATCCACCCGTCATAGCCCACACTCGGCCGAGTGACCGAGTTACTCGGCCGAGTGCACCAACTCGGTCGAGTACACATGTACTCGGCCGAGCGCACTCCACTCGGTCCCTCCCAGACCTCACTCGGTCCTCTGAAACACACTCGTTTTGTTGGTCTACTATCATACGAGGTCGGTAAGGTTCCCCTATTAAGTCTAGTGGTTCACTCATCAATCCTAATTATCATAACTTAATCCTTCTACTAATACCGAGTATTACACTGGCGGTGGCAGTAGGTGGTGTCAGGTGTTGGGTTAGTCGTCTGATGGTTGTCAGTGGTGTTTGGTCGGGATTTGCGCAAATGTGTAGGGTTGTGTGGGGTGAGTTATTGATTGTAGACGGGTTTTGGACATGTTGTATAATGTGGATGGATCTGGTGGCTGAGCTGATTGGGGTGTGTGTGTGTGTGGGGGGGGGGGGTGTCATCCATGTGTTGTGGTGTTTAGAGGGCGTGTAAGGGGTTGTTGAAGGTGGTGGTGCACGGTTTGAGACTGTGTGTAGGTGTGTTTAATTAATGATTAAGTCGGGTTATTTTTATTATTATCGAGTCGGGTTTTGAATTAAATTCGTATTAATTACGTAATTGGGTTAGTTTGGTTTTGTTTCGTGGGTCGGGTTTTATTTATTATTCCGTATCGTCACATCATTATAACAATTAATAATTGGGGGTTATAAATTATTAAATCAGTTTTAATTATTATTAATTCGTATAGTTTATACAATTAGAATAGATTATTATTATGTGAGTTATTATTATTGTTAGGTGACGGTTTCGTGGAAGAATTTTATTGAATTACTACATGCTTGAATTGGAAAAATTGTTGCAAGGTAGAGATTACCTACATACTCAACTTGTGTTATAATTGTTAAGCGCATGTTTTAATATTTGTGACGGTTTTATAAGATGATGTGATAATGGTATTTATATTGTTTATTGAATGAAGGGACCAAGTTGTTAGTCCTTATGCATTGTTCGATTGAAGGGACCTTGATAGTCCTTGTGTATGAGTTGAGATTATTATTGAGTTGTTACTGAAGGGACCATGTTAGTCCTTGTGTTTGTTGAAAGGATCGATATACCGCTAGTCCTTGGTTATTATTTCGAGGGGCCGGTCTGAGCAACCAGTAGTCCTTGCGGCATCAGTTGATCACTGGCTACCCCTCAGAGTCTCTTCTCTAGTGGGCTCACTACTAGGGAGATGTGCACATTCGGAGCTGAGGAAGCGTTCAGACGCAGTTAGAGTGGAATGGATGTGATTCGAGTGTAAGATGGATGGATGAAAGTTATGAGTGTGATTATTGTACCTGAGCTGGATTTATTATTATGGTGCTAACACTGCTGTTCTCATTGATGTTTTATTTATGTTTAATATTTATTATGTTGTTGTTTAGTTAATCTCTACTCGACCTTTTGGTTGACTTGTTTTTTGTCCATGTCAAAAATAAAATTGATGCCTGCTCTAATTAATGACATCTTGTGGATCCAATTAATAATTTCTAGCAGTTTAATTAGAAGGTTTTTGAGATAGCTTTTTGGGAGCTTGCGATGCGAGCATGATCATAGATTGGCTTAGAAGTCTTAGATCACCTAGTTATATTATAGATAAACATTAATTGTTATTTTGTTTATTTTCCGCTGCGAAATAAGATTATATTATTAGCTATTTGATCAGCTTGGAAAATTGTAATAAGGCCATTTATTATTTAAGTTTAATAAAGTACTTTGGTTTGTTTTACTTTATTATTCACTGCCTTGGGAAACTGAGATGGTAATAGTCTTAGTTATCTGAGAATGTCTTGCTAAAGGCTCTTGGATAAATAGGGGTGTTACACCCATTATGTGTGAGTAGACTCCCTTCTAGGGTTTAGGGGGAGCCTCTTAGTGTTGTTAGGTTGAATTTGATGGTGTATTGGACTTTGAGATTGTTAGATGTTAGTCTCCTATTTTTTGCACATAAGGTGTTTGATGATTTGCTTAGATGAAAGTTTGAGCCTTTTATCTTCATGTTGACTTGTCTTAGTACGAAAGTCGAGACTTTTATCGAGACCGCACTAAATAGGTGGGTTTATGCTAGTTGATTGAGAACCTGACTTGACCTAACCTTAGACCATTTCTTATCGAAAGATAGTGACTATTCTAGACTACACTTGACCATTTCATTGTTTTATCACCTTTTATTCGATCCTTGCCACTTTGGTGACCCCGACAACCCTAGATCGTTCCTTAATTGATCAAACTCGTTTCTTATCTAGCGTTTTTCTGTTATTCATTAATCGTTATCACTGGCTTGCTTATAGTAGTTTTATCAACCTATCAACTCATATTTCTTGGCTAACCTTTGACTTGAACATATTAATCGTAGACCTACTCCATCCATGAGTTCGACCCCGATTTACTACTTAAATTGAGTTTTTATAAAAAAAAATTTGATAAAGGGACGACGACAATAACCGATATCAAAATGGCACCGTTTCCGGGGATGACGTTAGGTTATGCTTAGATAGTTAGAGTCTTAGGCTCAGTCTTAGTTTTATTGTTTGTTGTTTTGAGTAGTTGCTTGTTTCTTGTAGAGTAAGTGTGTTATTGCTAATTCCTAGTACCCAAAAAGCACTAGGAGTCTAATAGTTTTTTTAAGTGAATGCCAAGAGGAAACGGAGATGCCTTCTAAGATTCTGATCCCGAGAGACTTTTTCGATTCTTAAGGGCAAGAACACTTCCAAGTGTCTGAGATTCTACTTTGAGCACTATAGACCAAGCTAGCACATCTACCTCTTCTAACTTTGAAACCCCTTCTCAAGAACCTTCATACATCATTGATCCATTTTTAGAAAATCCATTCCACAATTCACCACAAACAAATACTCCACCAAATACACCAATTGCCAACCCTCAAATGACGGCTCTAAGAGATCATAATATACCAAACCCGGATGATTCTTTACCCCCCATCAACTTTGGAACTCTAGCACCAAACAATTTTGAAATCCACCCGGTTCAACTAGGAGTGATAGAGCGGGATCGCTTTCATGGCAATATTCATAAAGATGCCCATGCCCACCTTAGAAAGTTTAAGAATAAGGCGGGATTGATGAAGAGAAATGGTGTACCCGAAAACACTCTCCGCCCCATGCTCTTTTCCTTCACCTTGAAGGATAAGGCGGATAGGTGGTTGAATGTGCACCCACCAAACACCTTCACCACGTGGGATGATCTCGCGAAAGCCTTCCTTGGCAAATACTGTACATCCTGAAAAACCGCAATGCTTTGAAATCAAATCACCACCTTCCAACAAGAGGATAGGGATTCCCTAGGGGAGGCATGGGATAGATTCCAAGATCTACTTGCTTTGTGCCCTCACTAAGCATTCCGGGGTGGTACGTAACATAAAATTTTATCCAAAACCTTCTACCAAGGACCAAAGAGATGGTCAACGCATTGGCGAGAGGTGGATTTGACCCTCTTGGTGAAGAAGGTGGTTCGGCTCTCATAAAGAAAATGGTTGATTTGGAGGCCAACTATGGTACTAGAGGGAATGTGTTGAGAAGAAGCAAACCTCCATCGGAACTTCTCAACAATGCGGAGACCAATGCTAAAATTGACTTGTTGACCAACAAATTTGATGAGATGTCCACCAAGCGTGTGCGTCAAGCTCACATGGGCTACCATGGAGGAGGTTATGCAAGCGCCCACTTGTGATTCTTGTGGAGGAATAGGCCACACATTCAACATTTGTGCCAATAATGTCTACTATGGCATGATGGGTGAAGAAAATGTCTAAGATGTTAATGCCTTCCAAGCTTACAACCCCACTAGACCTCCTAGGCCACCTTTCAACAATAATCAAAACACCTACAACCCAAACTCCAACTTTTACCATGCGGGCTTGAAAAACCATCCATACTTGAGTTACAAGAGCACTAATGTCCAAACCCACCACCTTTGCAATCTCATGCACAAAACATGAATCCTCTTGGATTCACTTAACAAAGAGGTGGTGGCCAAGGTCAAAGAAAAAAATATGGGAATCAAAATCAAGGATTCAACAATAATAACCACACCTTTCATAATTAAGAAAATCAAGGGTACCAACAACATGGGTACAACAATCAAAACAATCAAGACCAAAATTTCAATCAATTCAATCAAGGAAACCAAGGTTGCAATCAAGGGTCTAACAACCAAGGGCAAGGTTCCAACTCTCAAGACCAAGGATACCGAGGAGCAAACAAAGGGAACCCACCACAAGGACAAAGTAGTCAAAGCTCTAACAATCGAAACTATGGCTACGGTTTCCCTCTCCTCATAGCTAACCAACCCTTTAAACAATAACCGCCACATCAACAAGGAGGTACTATGGGTGCTAATGCACAATATAACAACTAATTAGTAAAGCTTTTGGGAACCATGACACTCCAACATCAACAATATTTAAAGAATCTATCCCACCAAACCCAACAAGACATTCGAAACCTCACCGCCTCACAAAGGAATGTTGAGGCCCAAATTGCCTCTCAAGATCTTGCTAATCTACAAACACCACCGGATGGCTTACTTGGACAAAGACAAAATTCTAGGGAAGGTTAGGGGAGCCATCAAGCCCATGCAGTCTTGCTACGAAGCGGGATAGAGCTTGAAGATCCTTACAAAGACCTTGACTTGGACATTGAAGGAAAAAGAAAACGATTTGACTTGAATGAAGGGGGTGGAAAGTCCACCAATGACTCCTTCCGTGAGGATGAGTGAACCAAAGAAAGGACGTGTGGGAAACTACAAATGAGAAAGCTTCTTTGACTAGTGACATTTACGGTTTCATAGAACATATCCCTTATAAAGAGGAGGTGGAGGCATTGTTGTTAAAATCGCGATCCAAATCGTACGATACAAAAAGTGGAAAACGATTCAAATCGTTGTAGGATCGTTATGGTGGTAGGATTGGTACATAATCAGGTAGGATCATAAAGGATCGTACATGATCGTGTAGAATCGATGGTAGGATCGCTCAGAATCGTAAAAGGTTTACTTGTGTTACAAATTTATGAGTTGGTTGTTCTTCTATACTTACAATTCTAAATTAAAGGTACATGTAATATATCGATATGATTATTAAGACATTCTTGTCATTAAGTACACTTTTAACATTACATATCACAAATTATACCAAATTATTTACATAAACTTGTTTATCCAAGAGCTATTTGTAGGATCTTACGATCCCCCGATTCGATCCTGCGATGCGATCCTACCACCCCTCTTCAATACAAAGTATGATCCCAATCTGACAACATTGGGTGGAGGCACCTACGGAGGAAATACATGTGCAACCAATTTCCACAAAGGTAACAAGCATCACCACACCTCCCAAGGTATCTTCTAATTCTTAACTCATCACTCATATTCCTTACCCATCTAGAGCCGTGAAGTCAAAGGAGAGCTTCAAGTATACCAAGTTTTTAAAAATGCTTGAAAAGCTTGAAGTAAACCTTCCCTTCACCGAGGTAATTGTGAACATGCCTACCTATGCATAAATTTTAAAGGATGTTTTGACAAAAAAAAGGACACTTAGGAACCAAGAGTTAGTGGCATTGACCGAGGAGTGTAGTTCGCTCTTGTTGAACAAAATGCCAGCTAAACTTGGTGACCCGGGTAGTTTTTCTATTCCTTGCATAGTTGGGAATGTGCCTATTACTAGGGCTTTGTGCGATTTGGGGGGCAAGTGTAAGTCTTTTGCCCTTGAAAATTGCCCAAAATATTGGGATAAACGATTTATTGCCTACCACCATGACCCTCCAATTAGCCGATAGGTGTACCGGTTAAGGTGTGTATGCTTGAATACCACTTTTACTTGTCCCTTCGGAGTCTATGCTTATCGGAGAATGTCGTTCGGGTTGTGTAATGCACCCGACACTTTTCAAAGGTGCACGACCGCTATATTCTATGATTTTTGTTAAAAGACCATGGAAGTCTTCATGGATGACATTAGCATCCATGGAGACTCATTTGAGTAAGGACTTGTGAATCTTTCAAATTTGCTTAAAAGATGTGAGGAGTACAACCTCGTCCTAAATTGGGAAAAGTGTCAATTTATGGTAGAGGAAGGGGTTGTGCTTGGTCACGTGGTTTCCAAAAGAGGAATAGAGGTTGATAAGGCCAATGTTGTCGAGATACAAAAACTCTCACCACCTACCAATGTCAAAGGTGTGAGAAGTTTTCTAGGTCATGCGGGATTCTATAGGCGATTTATCATGGATTTTTCAAAGATAACCAAGCCATTAACCTCTCTTCTACTAAAAGATATTCCTTTCATTTTTGATCAACCTTGTCTTGAGGCCTTTTATAGGTTGAGGAAGGAGTTTGCTTGTCTCGGCACCAATTATTCGGGCACCGGATTGGGATCTTGCATTTGGTATCATGTGCGACGCCTCGGACTACGCCGTTGGAGCGGTGTTGAGACAATTAGTGGACAAGAGGCATCATGTGATTTATTACTCTAGAAAGACACTTGACAAATTCCAATGTAATTATTCCACAACCGAGAAGGAGATGTTGGCAATTGTTCATGCTATTGAGATGTTCCGACCTTATTTAGTTGGCTGCAAGGTCGTTGTTTACACCGATCATGCGGCGATTCAACAACTAATGGTAAAGAAGGACGCCAAACCCAAACTCATACGATGGGGTTCTTCTACTTTAAGAGTTTGATATTGAAATCAAGGATAAGGCGGAATCCGAGAATGTGGTAGCCGATCATTTGTCAAGATTAACAATTGAAGAGCATGGTATAAAGGATGAGAGTGGACCAATCAATGAGTGATTAAGGGTAGATAGCCTCATAGAAGTAAGGGGAAGAGAGCCACGTTTTGTGGATTTGGCTAACTTCATAGCAAGTGGATTTATACTAAGTGAAATG
>JAOWBH010172506.1:0-10537 GCA_028566215.1 Silene coronaria
ATAAAATTAATTATAAGAATTTAAATTAATGAGGTGCACAAATCTATGTGGAATAAAATTTAATGTGTTAAGGTGATGTAGAATAAAATTAAATGTGTTAAGGTAGCTTTTTAACTATATTATATAGATTTCACGCTTTCGACACTTCATTTTTATAAAAATACTATTTATTTATTGAATGTTAATAAATAAGGCCGTCTCAGTATCGATATTATATACATATGTAATAACACAGAATGTCATGTTCATACGCTGTAGAAAATTTTCAACATGTTGGGATAAGACTTACTAAGAATCCTAAAGAGATACTTCGTCCGTCTCAATCATCTGTTCATCTTTTTATTCACTGTATAAATCAAATGAAAAGAAACGATTGAGACGGATAAAGTCATTAATTAACAAGGCAACAATCCGACCAATGAAGGCGATGGAATTGAAATAGGTAGAAGATGAGGAAGAGCATGAGCATAATGTGTACTACGTTGGTTAGGTAAGTAATAATGTGAGCCAAATTAATGCCACCCTTCTTGGATGTCTAAATATGACCCCCACCCCCCCCACACACACACCTTCATTTTTCATACCACATCTATATATACATACACTAATTCTTTGTTCATATATAGTATAGAGAACAATTATATTATATTATATTATATTTGCATATTATATAGTGTGTATATATATATATATATATATATATATTTGTTGAGTGAATAACAAAATAATGGGATCATCATTGGTAGATGGCGTAAAAGTATCGACAGTTGTGCCCGGGAGGGTAAGCGGACAAGGTAAGGTCGCGGAAATGAAAGGCCGCGACCTAGCCATGAAATTGCACTATATAAGGGGTCTCTATTTCTTTGAAAATTATGATCATGGTAATAATAATAATCGTAGTTTTGTGAGCGTGGCTGAGTTGAAGAGTCGTCATATGTTTGAATGGTTAGAGACATATTTTATGACTTGTGGTAGGGTGCGCGCTCCTAGAGAGGAAGGTGCACCCCCGGTCATGAAACTTAATGATGCTGGTATTCGGGTGGTCGAGGCTGACTCCCCTAACACTATTCAGTACTGCCTTTCTGAGCCGGACTTCGACTTGCTTACTAGTCAGCTTATTCCTTCTACTCATGTCCTTGGCCCTGACTTGCCCTTTTCCCCTCTTGTTTTTCTTCAGGTTTCTTACTCTCTCTGCCTAAATTTTTTTTTTTTTTTTTCCTTTTCTCTCTAATGCTTTCGCCTCCGTTTCCCTCGTTTATTTACGTCTGACTAAATAGAAAAAGATTTTGTCAACAAATGATTGGGACGAAGGAAATATAGATTAAGGGATGATGAATCCGCCTCAAAAAAATAGTTTATTGGTAAAAGGCCACCATTTAATTATATCTTTTCATTCATTATAATTTCTTGCATTTTATTTATATGCCCAATTCACTAGAGTATTCAATTTTATCACATTTTTAGTATAAAAGATGACTTTATTATTATCTAATGATGACAATTTCAATATTAGACAGTACAATAAATGTCGGTATGAGGTATGACTATTGTTTCAATACCCGTGTTAGATTTCCTGTAATTAATTTGTGTAGTAACTCATTTTTCTGGATCGTGTTACATGTGAGACTGTATGTCTGTATTATTCTATAATTTGAGTTTATCTTAATAAAAAACGGCAATATCTCATCAAATTGTTATCAAAATAACCGCCATTATATTTTTGTACAATAAGATTTGCGTTTTATATACGTATAGCATGTGCTAATTGTAGGTAGACTACGGTTACATCACAAATTCTAGTCTAAGACGGCATATTCGTCTTAAAATTGAAACGGTTAAGTATGGCTGAGACAAGTAAGAGCATATATGACACGATGTCATGTTAAGATGGATATTATCGTCCTAGGAGCGACTTACTGTGCATACAATTTTGTGCACTATATTTGTTGACATTTTTCCAATTTCAACAACATGAGCACGGTAGTGGACGAAGTCAGTAGAAGTTGCCAGAAGTCAAGAATATATAGGAGTAATTGTTTCCAACTGCCAACTAGAACAATACTGCAGAATCTAATTGGTTTCTGGTAAAATACAGGTGACATGGTTCAGTTGTGGCGGGGTCGCGGTGGGACTAAGTTGGGCTCACCTATTAGGTGATGCATTTGCAGCTTCAACATTTATGAATATGTTGGGTAAATATCTGCAAGGCCAGTTACAGCCTAAGGTTCTAAGTTTACCTGACTCGGAAAAGCCCGTTCAGTCAGGTTCAAGCCCATTACAGCATCCCCTGTCTGTAAAGCGGGTGGACCCAGTAGGTGATTGTTGGATGGCTCCATCGAATCAACAGATGAGCATTCATTCATTTAGGCTCACTGAAGAACAGGTGGGTGAGTTGGAATCAAGTGTAAAAGGCGCTGCAAAGAGTTTTGAGGCGATATCAGGAGTGGTATGGAAGTGCATAGCAAAGACGAGGAAAGAAAAGGAGCCGGAGGTTGTGACAGTATGCAGGCCTAAGACAGTAGACAGGGAAGAAGTGGTACCATACAATGGACAGGTGATAAGCACAGTGAAAGCGGAATGTGGTAATGTAGTGACAGCAGATGTAGCAGAGCTGGCAGCATTAATAGCTGAGAATACGGAAGATGAAAGTGAAATTGTTGCGGAAAAGGTGGAGGGAGAGTTAGGTAGCAGCGACTTCTTGCTGTACGGATGCAACCTTACATTCATAGATATGGAGGAGGCGCCTATCTATGGTTTCGAGCTCAAAGGCCGACATCCCGTGTTAGCGACTTACACAGTTGGCGGAACCGGGGATGAAGGGGTTGTTGTTGTGCAGCCTGGTCCTACTCATGCATCCAAGCTTGTCATAGTAATGCTTCCTCGGTTTGAAATTGAGGAATTCAAGTTGCAAATCAACCATTATTGGCCTCTTCTTTGATCATGTTACTACAATTATCTTACCTGTGTTGCTTGCAATTGTACTTTTGTATTCACACAATATTTGTTCCTCAATCTTTATATTGTTGATTAATCCATGTTTGGTTTGTATTGAAAAATCTTATATTGTCAAAACAAATAAAAACATTATTTAAGTTGTGGAAAATAATAAAAATCTTTGGTTTGTTCTTGAATGCCATTTTTATCTTTGGTTATTGGAAAATAACTTCTTTGTGACACTAATTATTATTGACTCCTATTACACTGGATATGACTCTACCATAGCACGAGGATAAGGATGTATATATCCGATACCTTTTTTTCCCGTAATTTGCAAGAGCCCTTGAATCTCTAACGTAATTGGTATTAATTGTTCTACCCATTTTTAGACATGAATATTCAGTCCAAAATCTTAGTAATTCTTGCTTATTATTTGTCTCCAAATTTTCCAAACAAGTACTCCCTCCTATTCCACCTATAGTTCCCCTTTCTCTAATATATGTGACTAGTATTATAATAAAAGGGAAATTATAGATAAAATAGGAGGGAGTACTACATATCAAGGAAATATATCAATTTGGCTTAGTTTGCTTTTATAGACATAGTGCATATCGAGGAAATATATCAATTTGGATTCCCTCAATTTCCTATCCCATATTAAAACGTACAACCATTAAATCATCATAAGATTTAATTCGGACCGTTTATAAGAAATGAAGGTTCATCTCTTTTATGGAAATGGAGAGAATTCAGATTGAAAATATATGAAATGTGTTGAAAACAGGAAATGTATTAACAATAATATCTCTCAAGTCTCAACACACAATTTATATAAGTGGGTCGACATGAATACGACACGAAATTAATGGTTTTGGGTTAACTTAATGACCCATTTATATAAGTGGGTCGACACGAACACGACATAATATTTAATTGGATTGGGTTTGGGTTGAACTCTCTAAACACGAACTCGACACGAGTGACCTGTTTACTAAATTAATCCTAATTTTTCTAGATCTTCCATCACATAAATATACTTAAAATTTTCAATTATTGACACGACACGAATCTGACACGAAATTAACAGGTTAGGGTTAATGCTTTATGACCCATTTATATAAGTGGTTGACACGAACACGACACAAAATTCAATTAGGTCGGGTTTGGGTTGGAGGGTTTGTGACCCGTTTATATGTGACACGAACACGAATCCGACACGACCCGATTTGTTTGTCAGGTACAAATAAAGTGAGTATACTGAGAGCAATAGCAATAGAAGAACTTTATATTAAGTTCTTTTTATGCCATATCATACTTTATTAGTTCCAATGTTTAAGAACTTTTATCCACAATAGATGATATTTATATGAAGTTCTTAAATGGAAAATATAAAAGAAGTAATTGGTCTTTCACATTTCTCAAAGTATGTTTATTGGATACCAAATTCCCATGTATGAACAAACTAAGTTCTTATTTTAGAACTTAGTTCTTAAAATTATAAACAAACTTATTGTTGTAATAGATGAACTTTTTAATTTGGATTCTTGTTGACAAACCCAATAATAAAAACCACTATTGCTATTACTCTGAGTAGGCAGTAGGTAATAGGAACACGGGCAGTAGGTAATAGGAACACGCGCCTCCGTTAGAATCAGCGAATCGCATACCCAAAAAATACTCTTCCTCCATAGCCATGGTTGAAACTCACAGCAATAAGCTCAAGAAACTCCCTTTCACCGAAGAAGACGCCTATTCTCTCCTTCAACGGTCTCTTTTTCTCTTTTCTCCGTTTCTTTTTTCATTTCTAATTCATAATCGCTGCGTCTCAATCGTCTGTTTACCTTTTTAATTACTCTTCCGTCCCAATCCCTGCACACAGAAAATATAAAAGGTAAACAAATGATTGAGACGGAGCGAATATTTACAAATGATTGGGACAGAGGGAGTAATTTGATAACTCAATTTTTGTCTCTAATTAATTCCTCCGTCTCAATCTTTTGTTTACTTCTTTTATATTACACCCTCCGTCTTCAATCTGTCACGAACAATGTAAAAGGTAAACAGATGATTGAGACGGGGGAGTATTTACAATTGATTGGGACGGAGGGAGTAATTCTGTAACTCAATTTTATTTTCAATTAATTAATTAAAAATAAATAGGTATCCGGCGACGGTAATATTATCGGTGTTACGAGAAGTGGCGCAATATCCGTCAGTAAAGATAAATTGGGAAAACGTGTTGAAGAAGACAAGTAGTGGTATTAAGTCCGCTGCTGAGCTTCAATTGTTATGGCGTCATTTAGCGTATCGGCATCCGCTTTCGATTTCTCCGTCTCATTCTACTTCTCCTTCTGATGATGATAGTGATCTTGAGTTTGAACTCGAACCGTTCCCGCCTGTTTCGGATGAGTCTACTTTCGAAGCTGCTAATTGCGTTAAGGTTGAACATCTAATATTGCCCCTAGTTAATTAACTAATCTCGCTTACTGCATTGCAATTTACTCTAATTGTTATTTTGGTGGAGGAGGGAGTATTTGTTTCCATGTACATTTAGTTTTGTGTAAGACAGTTTTACACGAGACCATTAAAAATCCATATACTTCCTGTGTGCCAGTTATTTGTTTACCTGATAAAAATACTCACGAAAAAATATAAAATGTAAACAAATGATTGAAACGAGGAGAGTATTAAAAGACTTCTTGATTAGTACTTCTTCTGTCTCGATCATTTGGTTACCTTTTATTTTTTGTGAGAAAGCTAGATAAATGATTGGGATAGAGGAAAGCAATAATTAGTAGGTGGTGTTACATGAATATTTGTGTAAATCCGCTTTGTACAAATATTTGTGGTTTATAATTGGGGTTACTGTTGCTGACCACGTAGGTGCTTGCGTGTGGATCAACGAGTGAGTATGGTGGGACTACTGTAGATCCTGAGCTGCCTAACGGCCATGCCTCCAGGTTGTTTGGTTCCGACAGTGTGGCTGCTGCACCGTCTTCAGGTCAGAGTGAAGGAATAGATGTCGGTGCCTGTGTCAATGCCAATAGCTTTAAAAAGAAACGTAAATGGACGGATGAGGAGGACACTCAACTGCTGGCAGGTGTTCGCAGACATGGAGAGGGTAATTGGGCTACTATCCTAAGAGAAGGCTCCTGGGCTAGAACTCCCTCCCAGCTTTCTCAGGTTCAACTCTTTCCTTAACGTAGTTTCACTGCCTCTCTTTGAATATTTATTTCTCAGGTTCCCGGGTTCAGAACTTCAGATCCCGGCAGCAGAAGTTGGCGATAACTTTGATTTGTGCTTTAGTGATTAGTTCGATAGTTGTGTTCTAGGTTATGATGCACCTATCTTTCCATTTATTTTGACTAGAGTTTGTGTTAGTTGTTTGTTCAGTACCATCTTGAAAGAAACAGAATGCCTAGAGCTGTTTATGGTCTCTTTGCTGATTTCTCTTCATGTGCAGAGGTGGGCAAATATGAGAAGGAAACAGACAACCGTGAATGTCGGAGCTGGTACCTCAACTGGCCAACATCTTTCTGAGGCACAGTTGGCTACCCGTCGAGCAATTGACCTGGCTCTCAAGGATAACTTAACAGCAGGTAGTGGCACTTGTATATGCTTGAGATCAATGTTTCTCCGATGGATCTCACTTTTACTGTGGCAGTACGTTCTTCTTAGCTACCCTTTATAAATGTAGCATCCTTTATTCATTTGTTGTTGGTAATGCAGCTACTGGTAGTAATAATGCTGGTAAACCGAAGGTGTCAAATGGGGAGTCACCTGGGAGCATGCATACAGGCGCAGCCCAAAGGCAAATCTCTCAAGCAGCTATCACACCTGCCTGTACAAGTGCAAAAACAGGGGTTATAAAGCCGCGTGCTCCCGTAAAAAAGGCTGTGACAAAGCCCGCCACTGTTAATGACTCTATTCAACGTACTGCTGTTGCTGCTGGGGCTCGCATTGTCAACCCTTCAGATGCAGATGCTTTACGAAATTATGCCAATGTTCATTTCTTTCGCACTGGTACACCTGTTTCCGTGGGTCAACCGCTTCCTAGTGGAGGTCCACCATCGAAGGACACTGTTGTAAAAGCCTCTCTACCAGCAGCTACTGGATCCCAGCTTCCAAAGCCTAGATCCTTGCCTGCTGTCTGCTCTTCTGCTTCTACCAATGACCGTATTCAGAAAAAGGAGGAGAAAACTCCCATTGAAGTTAATGAGACCACACAAATGGTCAGACCTTTACCAAAAGCAAAAAGCCGATTGGCAACCGTTGTTGATCTCACTAAACAAACTGCTGTTATTGGCAATTCGCAGGGTAACCCTGCGAATGAAGGTAATGATAAAGCATTGCATCAGGTGGTCATGAACCCTGTTCCGGTGGATGTTAGTGAAAACATGTCGACCACACAAGGAAGCGGTACCCCTGTCGTGGATGGAAAGCTGAAGTCTTTCAAGAGCTCGGTAGCTGATGGAACCACTGAAAAGATGGAGGTTTCAAGTGAAGGTTTGGCTGGCGCAAAATAGTCTTCAGCAGGTGAAGAGATTAATCGTGGATTCGTGGTTATACCTGCTATTATGTACGTAGTACTTTTGTTTCTCTTTTTTCTTCAGATTTTAATCGTGGTTATTGAGTACTTGTTTTGTCTGTTATTCTGCGTACCAATGTCAGTTTCAAATTTGATGATGTCTATAAAGTTCGGCCAACATTGTTCATTCTTGAAGTCATTATGATTTATCTCTTTACTGGAGAACTTGAGCATATCGTAGGCATTATTTGTAAGTTGTACGGTAACATTTAACACATAACCCAATCAATTGCAGTTAAAAAAACGAAAAAAAATTATTTATGAACATATATAATGGTCTTCTATTGAAGTTACATGAAATGAACTATTCTAGAGATTCGGGTACACTACTTTGATCTTTTGGTATTGTGGGATTGACACAACCAAAGAATGATTGTGGTTGTGATTTCTGCTTCTGCTTTTTTAGCCTCACTCCAAATAGGAAAGAGTGTAAAGGAATTCTGGGCTTGCTTGAAGGGTTCTTTAAGGAATGACGACTCTTGGATTCCGAAAAGCCGAATTCTTTGTCCAACTTAGTAAGCGCCTTCTCAACGTCAAGCTTTAGGGATTTAACACGGTGAATGCCAGCTTGTAGTTCCTCGGCAACTTTGCTGTTCTCCTGTTTCATGTTAAGAATCTCTCCTTGAAACTTGGCCGACTGGTAATCACTCAGCTCATCCTCTTCTTTGCGGCTCACACTTGATACTTGATTGATATCACCTTGAATGTTGTTCAAAGAGGAGAATCTGCTTTTCAGCTCCTCCTGAAAGACGGCACTGTGCTCTAACCACAAAGTAAGCTCTGTTTGTATTTCCCTAAAATGCTTATATAAAGCCATAGCATCTGATTTTCCGAACTGTTGGGGTGCCTCACTTCCTTGTTTTTTCTGTGATCCTTTCAGTTTGACCAACTCTTCTTGCAAATCTCTAATTGAAGTTTGAAACTTTTGAATCTGATGAAATGCAGTGCTGAACCTTAACCAAAAATCAAGGTTAGCCTCTAGCAAATTATCAAGCGCGGCCCGAAATCTACCCTCGGTCCTTGAACCTGGCATAGTCTTCGCAACAAGGTTTAGTTTTACCCTCTTCTCGCCAGTAGCTTCCTTAATAGTACTAAGTTTCTTTTCATCCTCTTCAGACGCTTGTTTGATGATGCCATCACGATCATATAGATGGTGAAACAACGGCTTTCTATCTGAGTCACTGCTAGAATCTTGTCCATCCACTTTTCTTTTATTGTTTTGTTCTCCCTCCATGGGGCCTCCATCTTCTGCCGATGCTGTTCCTTGTCCACTAGCTTGAAGATCACTCAATTGCTTACGCAACATTCGTATTTCCTCATCTCTAGCTGCTATAACATTTCTTAGTTCCTTCACATGGGATGCCAGTTCGAAAATATTATCCCTGTGTTGTTTCTCCATCTCACTAAGTTTCATCTTCATACCCTTGTAATCTCTGAGGATTATTGTGTACTCCTCAACCAAAATCTTCTCTCTATCCTCCAAATTGTTCATGTAAAGCTGCCGCCAATTGAGTCCAAGTCCATCTTCTAGTTGTGTGTCATTGTTGTCGGTGGTGCTTTCCGTTGTCCGAAACATGTCTGGCTTCTCTTCTTCTTCCTCCTCTTCAACCTCTTTGATTTCGTGTTGTGGCTGCGAAATCGTGACTAAACTATCCTTTTCCATGTCATTTTGAATATCTTCTTTTTGTTCCTCTACATCTTGTTCAGCTTTCACTTCCTTGTTCAAGTCTACGTATTCAAGTCCGTCATAAGGCTTCACATCCTGCAATTTCTCTGTAAGATGATCAAGATTGCAGCTAGCCTCTACAATCTCTGTGTCAATGCTCTGCTTCTTCTCCACGACTTCCTGATTCAGGCTCTTAACTCTTCGAAGCTCCTCTTCTAGTTCCCTTAACCTGATGCCCATGGCAGAATCGTCAACTAATGGTTGTTTTTGGTCCTCCAAGTCCTTAATATGCTTCAAAAGGTCATCTATCTCTTGCCTTAATCTCTTCACCAACGCATTTTGCGAACAAACTGTAGTTTCCAGCCTAACTATCTTCTCAACCAAATCATCTATATTTTCAGCCAGTTCTGGCTCGGTGAAAACAGCATTAGAGTTGAGTTTCAGTTGCTCCCTAATTTTCTCCCTAATGACATCCTCATTCTCCCCTTCCTTAAGTTCAATGTTCACAAGCGTTTCCTCAAAGTTTTTGATCACAGCGGAGTCAGACTCTCCATCGAGTTGCCCACCAAGTTTCATTAGCGCATAAAGTCTGACGTGAGCTTCTTTGATCCTTTCATACTCATCTTTCACCTCTTCCATAGATCTTTTTTGTTCGTCTTGTAACTTGGACAGGGACTGTGCACATGATTTAAGGGCAGAGGCAACCATGAGATTGCGGGCCTCATGGTCTTCCATACTGGTGCCAATGTCAAATTCATCCTGCAGACTACAAACTCGAGTCTGAGACTCGGTGATCTTGCTTTCAAGTTCTAAGAACTTGGCCAAGGCAGACTCATACGCACTCTTCAGATACTCCTTTTCAGTCTGCATGCTCAGAATGTCTTTCTCAAGGGAGTCGACTTCTTTAGCAGCTTCGTCCTTGCTTAGCCCTGAATTAGAAGCTATAGGAGGCGATGTCAGATTTCTCCGAAGTTCTCTTCTTGGGGCCAATGTAGATTGAGATTGAGGTTGCGATTGCCCTCTAGAACTCGGCTTAGGAAGCTTTGGCGGCTTTGGTAAATTTTTTGGAACCGGTGACATACTTTTATTTGACAACCTATCTGGAGAAGGAGCAGTAGAACCCATGGAGCTCATATCGTCATCGTCACTTTCCATCCCTAAATGAACTTGTTCTGGGAATACTGTGGCAATTGTTCTGTTAGCAGACTGTAGATCTTTAGAAATGTGATCAAATCTTTCTGCCAACGCTCGGTATGCCTTGTACGACTCTTCCACCGAGGTTATCAGCTCCGGTCTCTTCTTGTAGTACATTTCTGCCCTTTTCGCAAATGAGTCTCCTTCTTGCT
>JAOWBH010172528.1:0-10535 GCA_028566215.1 Silene coronaria
CAGAACGGGAAATGGGGGTCGAAAGGCACAAAATGGGACGCGAAAACGCGTCGGAACGAGCTAAAATGCACGGAAAAGGAGGAAGAAGCGACCTTAATTAATCATATATCAGATATATAAAAGGAGGAAGGGGAAATGGAAGTTATAGGACGAAGGAGAAAGGGAACGAGGGTGAAAATGGGGAGGTGGTTTAGGATGCGGCAACGTTGGGAAAAAAGGAGAGAGAAGAAGAAGAAGGACGAAGGTGAGGGAGAGGAAGGTGGGAAAAAAAGGAGAAGGAAGAGGAATAGGAAGGGTTAAAGGAAGAAGGGCGAGTAATACGTATGAGGAGAAACGAAAGGAGGAGGAGTATGAATAGGAAGGAAAGTGATTATTAAGAAAAATAAAAATACTATAAAAAATCTAATTAAAATGATAATTTGTCTATTTACCCGAAGAACGCGTTCTGGAATTATACTTCATATTTTTTCAGGCTTTTTGAAATATACTCCATGTTTTTTTTGTTTCGCTCATACTTCCATTTTATAGTAAAACGAACTATGTATTCTCTAAAGTCTAAGTTCTAGAATTATGTGTTGTTGAACTAGGTTAATTATGTATATTTATGGTACTTCCTGAGTTAAGACATACTAATAATGTCTTATGGTTTATCAAAAATAGATTTATTTGAGCGGTGTGTGTTTATAAACTTACGTTTTGAGTGAAAATTTCTATAACTTTCTGCAAAAATTATGTTTAATAATATCTATATGTGTTTACGTTACTTCGCAAGCTACGATAAAATATTACTGTCTTATGTATACCTTGTAATTGTAGTTATATTCCTTGTAATTTTGTTTGCCAAAACAATATAACAAGATTTTCACTGTGATTGATACTTAACATGTACAGATAGCCGAATCAAATAAAGATACGCTAACATGCACATGAAACGTCAAAGATCAAAATATCTTGGGGGACCAGGTGCGAAGCGCGCGGTGCAACCAACTAGTAGTTCTAACAGGCGATACGATAATTTTACAATGTATTTAAGACGATAAAACGTGATTCGAGTTCATTTAACGACGTCACAATGAGACGGGAAGTAATGAGATATGGTGTTAGTATTGAGGATTGTTAATAAGTAGTCTTGAAAGGTTGTGTGGAGCATGTCATAAGTAGTTTCAAAATGTAACGATTAGTATTGAAAGAGTTTTTTTGCATAAATTTTGTAATGTTCTTAGTTAGAGACTTCAAAGTGAGATTCAATAATTGTTGTAAATTGTTAATATAGGACGAAGAAAAAATTCTTTTCTCAATTATTTGTTTGTTTCGATAAATAGTCGTATTGCGCTGAAGGCGGATTTTGGGGTAGGATGAAGAGGGCACTTGCCTAGCTCCAAATTTCAATAATAAATTATGGGTAATGTTAGGGTTGTATTTAAGCATTTAATATCTTCTAAATATGGTATTAACTTAGAAATTATGAATTAAATTACACATTACTCATTGTAATTAATACAAATATTAAAGATTTATTTCCTCTTATAGCTTCTTAAAAGGACTGTATTTATCATTTTCTATAAATTATCAATAGTGCTAAATATATGCATTAATCTTAGAGTGAACCAGTGGTTAACTCTCCTATATACAAGTAAGGAAACAAATGTAGTATTGAAAGAGCGAGTAGGACACCAAACCCTAGTCGATTAACTCTCCCGTTACTCCCTTAGTCAATGACCACCACAATCAAACCAAAGTCAACAAGCATGAGCCGAACCAAAGTCAAAGAAGAAGCCTAAGCGCCCAAGAAGATAACTTCCAGGTTTTAAAATGCGACACTAAAACAAGCTTGAAAGCAAGATGACTCAAGTTTCTAAACTCGGTTTATTCACAATACAAAAATCTTGTTCCTGAAACTACTTTTGCATGATTGTGTAATCAATCACTTAAATTCTTGCACCAGAAGATCATCGAACAACGATATCTCTTTTGACATAATACTCCGTATATGAATATATGATTAATAAGCCCATAAATTTTTTAAATGACCCGTTAATTATTTTCTAAACTTGTTACTGCTCTAAATTGCAGGTAAATTTCAATGTCCAAAATTTTGTAGTATACGCATAGATATGTTGTCTCAAAAGGCTGCTAACTCATTTGCATTAATATTTAATACTGCATGCAATTTAATTAATCAGTATTTGACTGATATAGTTTCATTAAAAACAAAAAAAAGACGTCTCTTAGCAATCTGCAATTTTGCAATCCATACCAAAATTTGCAAAAACCAATTCCCCACTACATACCAAAATTTAAAAGGCATCTTTTAGGCCTCAGGCTGGCTGGGACGGCCGTCTAGATTGCAGCCTACGACCAATGTAGCCTGCTAGCATCTCAACTGGTACCTTAATTACATCATCGCGAACACCAATATCAATCTCATGACGAGTCATACAATACAATCCAGCTCCCACTGCTACGCACACAACGGCCACAGGATCCACAGCATTCCTTATCACAGTTGTTAGCAGAGCAACAGGCGGTACAGCTGCTGCTACTGATGACACTTGACCGCTCCTTCCTAACCCGACTTTGACTAATAGACCTGTTTTACAGTAGATAGCAAAGTCCTCACAATTGTTTCGTAGCATATTATACTCTCCAAATCCTTCTTGTAGAAGATAGTTTGCCCTGTGAATGACGGTTTCAGATGGGTCAGACTGTGCGGTGGTGCACGTTCCAGGTCTTTTGATGTGGAAGGAAAACTCAGTGACTCCATACTCGAATAAGCGAGGTGATCCCTTTCCCAGAAAGCAGTCTAGACAGGATAATACAACCCCGCTGTCTGGTTGCCTGAAACCGCAATCAAGGGAAGTAGTCCACGGAGAAGGGTGACCATAACTGGCACTCAAATGAGAAGCTGAAGTACTTAGATTCGAACCACCATCTGAGAAAGTAGGGCCTGGAGAAGGGTGACAATAACTGGCACTCGACTGACTTGAGGAAGTACTTAGTTTCGAACCACCGTCCTCTGGGGCTGTGAAGTGAACAACTTTGTTTTCACCAACATAAATGCCTTGTTACATAAAAACATAAAGCGGGAAGATATTAGTGAAATATTGTACAACATAGTCATTCATATTTATCATTAAATGAACCACATATAATGGAAAAGGACCGTTTTAAGTTTATGACAATCTCCAATGATATTTTGCATTTTCCGCAGAGGTAAGACATTCCAACTTGAAACGAACATAAAACCAATAGAGTAATTTTGAACAAAAACCTTAGCCTACACTTGAATTTCAAAAACCTTAGTCCACACTTGAAACGGCCTTTAAAAGTTGATTATGGTCTTGTATTTATCCTACTTAGCCATGAGCATCAGATTTGTAGTATATGATTAAGCAAGAGACAGTTCAGAAAATATAATAATCATACCAAGGAAGCAAAAGAAGAAAAGGGACAGCAGATACTCAAAACCACATTGACAAAGAAATGACGGGAATATTCGCTGTCAAATGAAGCAGGCCAATAATACGTTAGCATCTAGTCGTCTGCTACTCGGCGTAGTAGCATTTTTTTGCGTGGAGGGTGAAATTCCAAGATCTTTAGAAACTTGACTAAAGAGAAGATTACTTAAATGGCTTAGACGACCCATAGCTAAACTGCACCCAAAGGAATGCCTATAGCTAGTACACAAATGGTGAAATGAATTAACTTGTTGTTTAGTTTTGAGTCGGGAACTAAAGCTAATCGTAAACTGATAAGAAAGAAAGAGAGAATACCATGATGAGAGTAAGTAAAGCAAGCTCTCCAAGTGTAAATGTGGTCACCAGGTTGAATGTCCTCCTCCTTCACCCTGTGGCTTACCAGACCCATCTCTCCAAAATCTATTTTTAGTCTTTGAAATGATGAAAATGAATTGACAATTCATCATCAGTTAATCAACCCATTCAAGTTATAAATACTAGTCCTAGTATGTAAAGGGTATGTTAAGGGTCATTTTAGATTTCATTTATGAGGCAACATTAGTTTAGATACATCATACATCCCCTTTGCTCTCCCGCTCTTTCTTTCATAATTCATACCCTCTTTTTCATTTTCCACATTCCAGATTTCATCAAATGTAGTTATGACAATTCTTTTCGTAAGCATTTCAATCTTATCTTATATCTTATATATATATATATATATAAAAAACTGGGTTTGAATGATGTGGATGCGACACCTGGCATTTCAGCCTTAATTATTATCATTAATTACAATTAATCATTAAATTTAAACCTAATAAATGTTGCATAATTTTTTGTAAATTATTAATTACAGCTTAAATAATATTATTATAAAATTACATCAAATAATTATGGTGGTTTCATTCTAAATTTATATAAAAAAATATTTTGACAAAATTTCTAAAATGTAAATTATTGCGTTTATTGCGAAAAATGATTTCAATAGAGTATAATTTCAATTATATTTATTGAAATATTTTGATATGCATAGATGATTAAAGTGAGTGCCTCACAATATTTACGTAAAAAAATATTTTGAGAAAATTATAAAACCTAGACCATTAAATCTATTAAGAAAAATATATTTGGTTCATTGTATTTATTAAAAATAAATCATAAAGCCAACTATCAAAACATAAGTTTTTATAGTGTGAGAATGAAAAAAATATATAACGACAAATTAAATACACATGAGATTTTGAGAGGGTTTAAACAATGTGATAACGAGTATGTATGTACACAGTGATTACGAGTGCATTTCATCAATTGTTATAAATGACATGAAAAGGTAGAAAACATATTACTTTCTTCTTTAATATTTTTAATTAAATATGTATACGTCCAAGTATAAAACATTTATTCTGACTAATAACTAGATTCTTCCTCCGTTAATTTTTAATCTTCTCATTCCTCTTTTATTGAAATGAGAAGATAAAAAGAAAAGGGAGTATCTTTTAAATCTGTAAAGTTAAACCTCAAAAAATAATATTTGAAAATGTTCAACCTATTTTGTTTATATGTAAAATCTTAATTAAACATCATTTTATCTACTCCATATTTGTTTAAAAAAAACAAAAGGTGCAACTTTCTTATAGATAAGTTTGACACAGATCACATGCAAGACACAATCAAAACATTCGAATAAGTTGAGTTTGGACCTTATATGTTTGTAACATAAATATCACACACGTTATACATAAAAAATTATTGGATAATGCTTAAAATTATAGTCATATCATTTTGAACAAATATTAATTAATTTGGAATATAAATCCAATTTGAGAACTTAATGTTGATTGTTACATTATTCGAACACATTTTATTTTAATTAATATGATATTTAATTAGTTACAAAATTATTTATAAAAACATTGATAATGCATAACTAATTATCACTTATTAGTTAGTCTATAATTAAAATTGTATAGATTTTTATTTAAGAACAGTGAAGTTAAACTTTAAAAAAAATTGAGAAACATTAATTTATTTTATTTATAAGCAAAAATATTAAATGTCATATAAAAATTACATTGCTTTTATTCAATTATAATAATAAAGTTTTCAACCAGGTCGCGCGAAGCGCGGGATACTACCTAGTAGATAGATATAGATGGGTAACATTTAGAAATTAGAAATATAGAAGGGCAAATTTGAGAAGCCGAAATTTCGGAGCTTAGGGATTTTGTAAGGGCTGCAATTACACCCTATAAATTTCTTCATTCGTCACCGGCCGCTGCAAACAACGAAAGAATCAGAAAGTATCGGAGGTAAGTTGTATGCTTTAATTCATAATTTATCGAGATTGAGATTTTGATATTTAGGGTTTGTTCATGCAAGATTTTACTTGTTAATCAATTCGATTAGCATATTTTATTTACGATGATTTTCATAATTTCGGTTTATTAAACAAAAAAGTCAAAAAGACTGGATCTTTCGATTTCATAATTTAGGGTTTTTCAATACTTGAATTGGGGGAAGGGCTTGCTCATGCAAGTTCATACTTGTTAATCAAGTCGATTAATATCTTTTATTTACGATGATTTTCATAATTTGGGTTTATTAAAAACAAAGGTCGAAAGATTCAATCTTTCTAATTAATTTGGTCCGGGTCATGTTCAGTTGTTGCTCGTGATGTACCAGGTGTGGGTTGTCAAGTTAGGGTAGGGATTTTAAAAATAGACTCCCTCCTTCCCAATCATATCATCATTTGTATACCTAAGGTAAATAGAGATGATTCGGACGGAGGGAGTGATATAATATATTATTATTTATGAGTGTGATGTGATTGGATGACAACTTTAGTTAGTTTGTTGATGTTAATGATGATGACTTTTCTAATTAGGTAACTGAAAAAATGGTGATTGAGGAGAAGATTAGTGCTTCTATCTCTCCATATGTGGAGAAGGAGAAGCTGTTATTGCAGGCATCTTGTGCTGGGGAAGGAGGGATCAGGTTTTCTGAGTTCTACATCATTGATCTCCGTACTGGTCAAGTGTCAGATTTCCCTTCCGTATTATTTGCCAATTATAGTTTTACTGCCATGGCGGTTCTGGGTTCGGTCCTCTACATTGTTGGCGGTACACGATTGGATATATCACCCATGTCTATAACCAACCACAAAAAGGGCCTCTATCACAAGGGAATTTCTTCTCTAGACTTGAGTGCAAGTGATTCTGAAGGGGGTTGGAAGGAAGTCCCTTGTGTGGGCATAGATGTCAGATTTATTCATTCTGTTGTTGCCTTTGCTGGTAAGTTATATCTCTTTCATAACACTACCACCAAATTTCAGGGAGTCAATGTTTTTGATACTATCTCAAACAAGTGGGAGAAATTGCTTCCACCACCTCAGGTGAGCTTTTTCGAAATCTCTCATAGTAATTGCGCTGTCGCCGACCATGAGAATAACCGGATCATCGTCAGCTTCGAAAGCATCTCCTCCCTGTTTGCCTACTATCCGTCCGGCAACCGATGGGAAGTTGTTCTTGATTCTTCCCCATATTGGTCTTCCGACACCGTCTTTGCTCAAGGGTTGATTTTTTTATACCTGGAATATCACCCGGATTTGATCGCTGCATACAATGTTGCCACCAAACAATTGCTTAACGTGGTGTTTACTTCTGAAGTTGCGAGTAATGTCTGGCAACATCACTTTGATGAGATGCTTTATTTAGGGAATGGAATGATGTGCTTGGCTTCTATGTTCTCTCCTCCTCGTAAACCATCTGACACAACCTATGTCTTTATCGCTAAGTTTAAGTTTGAGCTTGCCAGTGACCGTCCTGGTGTCCTACTCGTCACCCCGTTTCCTGGCCAGACCTATACCCTTGCCACCCGTTGCCGTGCTGTCACCTTCTTCCCTTTCTAGGTAATCCTTTTTCTTAGTTATGATATATCATGTTCCTAGTATATGTTGACTGATCAGATAAGAAAACTCTAGAATTTTTCTAGAATTATGTGGCGTGAGAAATTGAATGCATCTTTAGTGGTTTTGACATAGCTTTTTTATGACCATGTGATGTGATATGTTGTGGCACACAACAGGATCATCGTCAGTTTATGAAATTCGATTTCTCAGAGAATAAAATAAATATCAAAAAGTAAAACAACTTGATGTTAGATATTAGATATCAAAGTGTTTCTCCTTCAACCTAGGTTTTATGTCCAGCATTGTGATAATTAGAGCACCAGCTTGGAAGTTGAATATTCAGTGTATATACTTTAAAACAGATTCAAATTTCTACTAAGATAGCTTCTTCACATAAACACTCTACCCATGGAGAAAACTAACCATGAAATTAAATCCCAAATTCACAAGCTTAAAACTGTTGGATGCAAACAGATTTTCTTTGTTGTAATTTCAGAGGCAATGGGGGAGTTGAAGGGATTGTTGACATAAATAATGATTTATATTTGCAGGAGAAAGTGCAACTAGATTCAATAATATTTGTGTGATTTTGTGCGTTATAGAAAAGGAGAGAACAAATGAACTTTTAGAGACATTTTCTTTGAGATAGCTTGTCTGAACTCAAGGATACACAAGGGGCTGCTATTTAATCAACTAAGGGCACTAAATTAAACTAGATATAAATGAGTTGAACTTGAACCACTGGACTTTTGTGATTACATCTACCTGTCCTGTAAATAAAAGGTGTCCTTCCATACACTTCCAAAGTTTAAGCGTGGCGTGTAGAGCGTAAAGAAGGGAGTCATGCAAGGCATCACATAGCATAGTTAAAGTACAAACAAAGAAGCTGCTGTAGTTTCTGCATGCTCTGCTTGCTCAAGTTTTGCATATTCCACTCCACTCTTGTTTTAAGTATAAGTTTCTGTTGAAGTTATGTTCAAGTATAAGCTTCAATTTGTTTGTTTGCCGTCCAAATAATCACCAAATAATAAACTGGTCTGGTGCCAGTTGTTCATGGGTAGATAAAACACGGTTTGTGTGCTGTCATCAATGTTCTTTTGATGTTATGTTGGCCTACTTTGGTTTCTATTGACTATGAATATTGTATCTATGAATCCTGCTGACATTAAAATTGTTCTCTCATGTGTGCATGTCTTTAAATGGAATTTGTTCTTGCAGCTCACTGCAACATCCGACGAGTTTGGAGTGTTCTTTTTAAAAATGGACAGAAGCGGAGTATTTTTGTAATTTATATGCATCGGTAGACAGCTGAATAAGACTTTTTGATCTCTTGTTTCTCATGGTCATGTGTACTATTAAGATTGTGGCACTGTGTTCCTACAATCCTAATGGTTGGTTATTGTAAGAGAATTTTATCTACGGTTTGCGATACTCTTTTAAATCTTCCTTTAAGATCTAGGTACATTTTATACCGTATGCTGGAGATGATGTTAGGGGTGTTTTGAAATAACCTGGTCCCCAATTTCCGATGTAAATCAGATTGTCAGAGATTTTTGCCCTAACGAACCGAACTGTTTAGGAAAATGTTAAGAAAAGAGTAACAGTGTGTCACTCAATTATCCCCCACTAATTAAATGCATTGAACCATATATGTCAACTAGTTGTACGGTTGTACCACCACGTACTTGGTGAGTGGTACCTTGAGATATTAGTTATGCCGGAGGGGTTCTTATCTTCTTATATTAGCTAGTTATGTCGCGATAGTCATGCCAACTTGTCTCATTGAAATTCGTGCTCAATTGGCACTACAAATGAGCTAATAACCGTCTCAGAAATTGCTCTGAAAATCGCTCTAAAAATCAACTTCTTTTGAATTAAAATGAAATCGATAAGTCATCATCTCACTTTTCATTTTTCAAATAAAAATAAAAAAATAAAAAAATTTCAAAATAATTTATTTTTCAAATAAATCATAAATAAAAGCTTTAAATTTTAAATAGAGTTGAAAATACGAAAATCGATTAAATAAATTTCATTTGTTTTAAATTTAAAGCAAATAATTTAAATTTTAATTAAATTATAAAACCTTCAAATAATACCTGTTTGGGCAATATTATACTATTTGGCCTGAGATGCGTGACTCATAGGGTAATTAAATAAGCAAATGGACCCATTATATGGATAGTCAGGCTCTTGGATTGCGAGAAGATGAAACATGGGTAGTAGCATAACGATGGAGGCTGAGCCTAAGAATCTACTAAACCATACCTTGAGAAATAAGAAAATTAAGTGGAAAACCCTAATAAACCTTCTAGGGTTTATCCACTATAAACACAAGGAAGATAAGCAAGAGAAGGGATACATGAATTAATTGGGAAGGAGACGTAAGCTGAAGAGTATATGGATCCGAGATACTCTAGTACGTTTATTCAAAGATGATACAAACTTTATTCAAAGATGATGCTCCACTACTCTACTACGTAAGATGAGGGGAGGGAGTATACAAACTTTTTCGTTTATTCAAAGATGATGCTCTATTACGTTGAATTCTCAAAGTTTATCGATTAAACTTTACAACTCAACTTGATGCAATTGAACGAAAACAAAAAGGCAAAATGAAATGAAAGAGCACATTACACGAGTGGTTTTTGAAGTGGTTTAGTTTCACAAATTGAAACCTACGTCCACTATTCTCGATTAATAATTTTAGTATTATACTACGAATTACAAAATTACTAACCCACTTGTACAACTAACTCTAGTTGTAACTCACTTGAGTATTATTAAAATACTCGACTAACTTACGCTAATAAGATTGTATTTGATTGTTTGTTTGATGTCACATAGTCGAACGTATAAGAAACAATTCTAAACACTACTATCCAATTACGTAAGACTTAAGAAGAATTGCAATGAGAGACACGACTTTTCTTATTAAATGTCGTATGCAAAACAAAATCAATTTACTCGATTAACAAATAAAATGTAACACCCCACCTACTAAAGAGTCTTACCAAGGCCTTCCCTAGCAAACAGAGTGCTACAGCCTCGGTTGCCCGAGGTAAGTTATATCAAATAGACCATCTCAAAACGTTAACTTTATTAAGCAAGTGTTTAATGAAATGAAATACAATGTCAAACCAAAACCATAAATACTGAATAATCAACTA
>JAOWBH010172539.1:0-10535 GCA_028566215.1 Silene coronaria
CCGCTTCATACACTTTACACCGCGTCGTTTGTATTAGTTTTATTTCCGTTGTATTATGATTATGATACTACTCGCACGTTTATGTATAAAGTTTTCAATTTCACGTATTTCCGCTACGTATTCGAATGCCTCCTTTGATGCATTTTGCGAGGGTGTCACAATTGAACTTCACATAGTAGTCCGACACGGTTATCTCGTTAGTCATAACAAATGAGTCAAATTCAGCTCTCAGCTGTGCCTGAACATGCTCGGGAACGAACTTGTTTCATAACTCCTTATGAAACTTCGGCCATGGAATGGCATCGAGCCCCTTATCGCGGTAAAATGCTCTCATACCATGACATTCTCGGTGCCACCACAACCCCGCCTGATCAATCAAATAGAAAACGTCTTGCTCAATCTTGAGGTTGTCAGGGCATTTGAAAACTTTAAAGATGCTCTCCATCTCACGAATCTAATTCCCCAGCTTACTAGGTGACTCAGTTCCCCCGTACTTCGTCGGACGGTGACGAGCAATTGTGTTACTGAAGGTCATCGAATCCACTACCACCTCTTTGGCCTTAGCCACATTCCTAAGAGTCTCATTCAACAACTCGTTCTGCTCGAGCAGCCTCATGATTTGCTTGGGCGTCATCTCACTAACCCTTTCCTCGATAGTCAATCTATTTGGCGGCATATTTGAGCTTCAAGAGCAAAACAAACGTAAACACATAGCCTACGGTTCGAATAATCATAAGCCTGCCAACAGAGATACTCGGTCGAGTGACAGGAAACACTCGACCAAGTCACGACCACTCAGTCGCGTACACTCCATAATCGGTTGAGTGCTCAGACTTCGGAATCAAAACATAATCCACATAAAAAGGCACTCGGTCGAGTGACTCAGGTACTCGACCAAGTTCGACTAACTCGATTGAGCCCCTACTATACTTGATCGAGTACTCAAACTCCAGGATGTAACCCCATAATCTCATTAGCATACACTCGGTCGAGTCAGAAGATACTCGGCCAAGTGCGCACCACTCGATCGAGTACCCACAATACTCGGTCGAGTGCTACAACTCTAGAAGCTGGCAGAATCCAAATTAAAACGGCACCCGGTCGAGTGTTAGAGACACTCAATCGAGTACTCATCACTCGGTCAAGTCATACAACATACACTCCTTATCCTCCGAATTCACGACTTAAACATATAACATACTAGAATTGGCTCATATATGCAGCATAAAACTCATGCTCAACAAGCGACCATCAAACTTCCATCGCACAACAACACATAACATCACTCCACCAATAACATGTGCATCATCCGAGCATAAACCATCCAGTATTGTACCATATACAATTATTAAATCACAATACTAAGCAAAACATGAACACAACATGCGCAACCCTCCTATGTCGACCCAAGTGACCAGCTGGAGATTGGAAGGGCAAGATGCGATCTCGGGACGTCTCCCAATCTTTGCAGTAGCTCCTTACAATCCTTATACAGGTTCATTTTATTAGACACCCTACGTTAATTAGGTTCATTGGTTTTAGGTTCCAAAATTGTCGCTCTAATACAACTTTGTAACACCCCCACTTACCAAGGAGTCTTTAACAAGACCTTTCCTAACAACCAAGGGTGCTACAGTCTCGGTTACCCGAGATGGTATATCAGATAGACCATCCAATAACATTTACTAATAGCATAAAGTTTAATGATTACAACATAAAATCTAAAATACCAAAGTAATCCAATAATAATACAAATAACAAGTGTCATAACTAAATAGTCAACATCTAATCTCAGTGGAAGCTACTCGATGACTCAGCTATGTGAATCTCATTCTAGTCCCATGCAAATGCATCAATCAGAACAACATGTTAAAGACACTACTCACCATTCGCTGACAATATCGAATGGATCACAGCAGAAGCATAAGAACAAACAAGGCACCACAATCAGTACATCATCATACAATCACAATCAAAAGCATAATACAACAATAGTAACAACAACCGTCTTAATCCACCTCTAACACCACAAACTAACAAGATGGACTACCCATTGCAACGAGTAATCCGCACCGCCAGTGGAAGACCGCAACCTAGCCACCAAATCCTCGCTCATCGCAACGAGCGAACCCAGATCATTAATGTGCACATCCCCTTGTGATGAGAGTCACAAGGAACTACTCATGAGGGTGAAGTCCATATCCCAACAATTGCCTCACAATCACAATCATTACATCGCATCATATCACCTCAACATCATCAACATCATCAATCAAACATTACAAAAACACATGCCATACAATAAAATAACAAGATAATGATTGAGTAGGGAAACCCTCTCTCGATAGCAAATCCGATCAACAATCAATAGCTAGAAGTGCTCTTCTACGAAGTCACCACCTATAACGACAATAATACTTGCTATTACTAAAATGATTACTATCAACCCCACAAATCCCTAATCCAAAACTGATTTAAGGTTGAACAACATATTTCATGAATAATAACAAGACGAATGAGACTTATTACGTGCGAGAGTATGCATATAAGGAAATCCGCTGATCGATCAAGTCAATACCATGCTTAGAGATTGATTAGAGTGATTAGGGAGAGTGATTAAGAGTGATTTAGGTTTTCTGATGATAACAGTCTACTGATTTAGTTTATATTATCTCCTTAATCACCCTAATCAAACTGCTCGGATTCCGATAAATAAACTGGCACTCCATCGAGTGCATAAAACACTCGACCGAGTGCAGCCTTCTCGGCCAAGTACCTCGCATACTCGGTCGAGTGCACACACTCCAGTAGACAACTAAGCCTGCCTCGACAATGTACTCGGTCGAGTACACGGTACTCGATTGAGTTTCAACCCATAAAAATACGGAGTATTACACCGTAGGCTAGGCCTAAACTTCGACCTACCTACTCAAATGTGAGGATAGAGCCTCTTTATGTCTGGTCTATCAAACTGGCTTGTTAGGATTTGTAAGTAGGTCTCCTTACGTGGTATGACATGTCTAAATTCATAAGAGTGGCACTTGTTCCTTGATACCTTTGAAATGTCGATGTGCATATTAAGACAATGATTATGTTTAATAAAGCAACTACACATAGCCAAATGAGCCTTATTTCCACACTTGAATCAAATTTCCATTTTGTTAACTCTTTTTGAGCCTAAGCCATGTCATTTCTTTAACCATCAAAGACAATTACATCCCATAAACAACTCACCATTTTTTGAGTAGTTCGTCATTGTGGTTGGATTATGGTGCATATTTGGGATTGAATTTTGATTCTACGTGTGGCATATGACCTTGATGTCACATGAGTGAAATTGTAATTCATTTTTGGCTATTTTTACCAATAAGAGGTTTTCAAGTGATGAAAAATGATAATGAAAAAAGAAAAGAGAAAATATATAAGAAATAAATAAGAAATAAAAAAAAAAGAAAAAAAAAAGAAAAAGGGAGGATTTGTGTCTAATAAAAGCTTGGCATCTTTTGTTTTTGAGTTTTGTTTTAGAAAGGTTGAATTTTGAAGAAATGGTGTTCATAATCACCAAAATTTTTGTTGAAAATCCTTTTGCATTCGATGAAGTTAAGTGAGTTGGTCAGATGTGACGATTACTCGAACTTTAAGCCCCAAATTCCATAAAATGGGGCTTGCACCAAACCTTTCTCACCTAACCCAAGCCCCGTTACAACCCCATTGTCTTTCACGTATGTGCATCATTAGACACTTCTCTAGCGGAGATTGGATGGAGTACCACCTTAGATTGCGGGCATGCCTCGCAAGTCGAATTAATAGTGTGATTTTTTGTTACAGTTTGTCTCTAAATAATCACCCGTTCTCTCATTGAGTGATGAGCGACACCCGTGAGAGTCGGTAGTTTAGGTCCCCTTAGTCATGGGTCTCTCTTGGTTGAATCTTGAATCTTGTCATGTAATTCTTGGAGAACTAGCCTTGCTTCCCTTTTCCGGCCATAGAATGTGTTTCTTTGGCTTGTGTGGTCACATTTGGGTTGTTTGGGCCGTCCTTAGGGGGCTGGCACCTCATTAGGATTTTGAGACAGTATCTCCCGACCTAGACCTTTCATTTTTAAAACAAAACGGCCGCTTAGATGAGGAAAGTGGATTGACTTTTTGTGATGCATCTTATGTGTTGATTCGTGCTTAAATGTTGGATGTGTCAAAAATTTTGAGCAAGCCCAACTTGCCTTGCAAGGGAGCACATACCTCATTGTGTGCCCGCTAATTGCCTCTCATCGGAATTTATTAGCATAGTTAGGTAGTAGGAGGTGAATAAAGGTCTTAAATTTTGTTCACTTACTCGGGGAAGAGTAAGACTTAATTGTGAGGATTTTTTATATATGTTATGGTTTTGCGTGCCTATACTTGCATTTTATGCCCCAATTCCCGTTCTATGAATTTGTGTCTCATATTGTAGTATTTGAGACAGAAGTGAGGAAATGAGAGTGAGTGAAGCGGTTTTGAAGATAATATAGGAAAGAAGAGGACGATAAGCTGAGAAAGGACCCTCAGCCGGCTGGCCGGCAGCCGGTCCACCGGCTGGAACCCCTACCCCTCAGCTAAAAAAGAAAAGTGAAGAAATCTTACAGAAGACTCCCAGCCGGTATAGCCACCGGCAGCCGGTCTTCCGGCTGGGAATGCATGAAGATTGTGGAAAAGGAAGAAGAAAAATCACATAGGCCTCCCAGCCGGTGAGGCAAGCGGCAGCCGGTCCACGGGTGTTCTCACCTGCCGATCCGGTCCTGAAGCCAAAAAGTATGGAGACTCTCAGCCGGTCAGGCCACTGACGACCGGTCGACCTGTTGGGATCATTATTCCGCATCTCCATTCCTTTTGTAATTTTTGACCTAATTATTGTAAAAACTATAAATACCTTCTCCCTGATTCATTTCAACACATTACAATAAATAGGTCAAAAATTAAGTTCTAATCTTTCCTTAATTTAGCCTAGAAAATAGTTTGTACTTGGTTATTAGCATGAGTTGTGGGTTGTAATTGAAGATTGTTGAAGAATTTCTTCCTTAATCAATCCAAGTCCATCAATAACGGGCAGATAATGCAATTTATCATTTTTAAATAGAAACATGGAACCGTTATTGCAACGACACGGCTGTAGAAAACACGGGACCGTTATAAAACATCAATAACGGATCTAAAATACCGTTATCACAACTCAAGAATGGTTATAAAACTGTTGTTAAATAAATTTATGGCAACGATTATACTTTTGAGAAACCGTTATTAAATATTAATAACGGTGTCAAATCCGTTGTTAAATGTTATATATCATAACTGATGAGTCATATTTGTATACACTTTTATGCCTCCCTCTAAGTCATTTTGATACGGTTTTCGTGCTAAATGTGTTAGTTATGGACCATTTATGTTAGAATATTGTACTCCCGATGTTTGATGTTTAAATGCAGGAAATGATGCATTTATGGAGCAAAGGATTAATTGGAGCACCGCGGAGTTAGTATGAAGGAACACACGAAGCATGACACCGAAATCTAGAAGAATAAAGGAAGAGAATTGGAGAAACACGAAGAAAAGCTAAAGAGCAGAGGATACTCGATCGAGTAAGGCAGTACTCAATCGAGGAATGTCTGCCTCGATCGAGGACCCTAATTTTGGCATATTTTCCGGAAACTTCCTATAGTCGGTTTATTTGTAATATAATAGGAAACTCGTGTTTAATAATTGGGGTACGCTTTATTTTACATATTTTTACAGAAAATACTCATAAAAACTCTTAGGTTAGCTTAGATTAGTTTAGCTACTTTATTATCTTCCAGATCTATTACGGTATTTAAGCTTTCTTCATTAATCAAGTTTTAGAATTGCTTTATTGCTCATTGTTATTTATGCTTTTAATTATGTTCTTCCTTACTATTGTTGTTGTTATAATTACTAGTATGAGTAGCTAATAAATTTTCAATCTAGGATGAAGGGGGTCTAGGTTGATTAAAGGGGGGATTTGACTAGTAAATTGATTGTTAAACTGCATATTCGTTGTTGTTCAGTTTATTGTCCTAAATATGATTAGTTAATTACTGACCATGATTAATTGATTAATGTAGCAAATTGTGTCTTTCACCGATCGGGTTAGAATCAATATAGGCTGCGATAACTGAATAGATTGATTTAATTATAGCAACCTCATTTTAAATTAGATCTAAAGGAGATATTGAATCGACCAATCATATAGCCTTAAACAGCGTAATTAGCCCTGTCAATGAATTAAATTTGACTCCCTGATGATTACCTAGTGAACCCGTCCCTAGACTCTTTAGTATTATTGAATTCCCCTTTATTACTTTCGCAATTAGTTTAGAAAACAACAAACATATCTTCAAGAAATTGTTACTTTAAGATAAGTTGAAATATTAGCTAATTGAATAATTACCGCCTCCCTGTGGATTCGATACCTATCTTACCGCTATCTATCTGTTAGTAGTATTTTAGGTTTACTTTTATTTAGGTGATACAAC
This sequence comes from Silene coronaria, assembly GCA_028566215.1. Taxonomy (NCBI): domain Eukaryota; kingdom Viridiplantae; phylum Streptophyta; class Magnoliopsida; order Caryophyllales; family Caryophyllaceae; genus Silene; species Silene coronaria. The sequence continues at coordinate 6,524 of JAOWBH010172539.1, forward strand.
TTTAGCCTTATCAAAATTGGCGCCGTTGCCGGGGAGGCAACATTTATTTGTATGTTATTTGTTTTAATTTGTCTTTTGTCTCAGGAAACTCAGTTCCTTGAGACCGTTTTTTGATCTTTTTCTTGTTAGTTTCTGTTTATGCCCAGGTCCAACAGGTTTAAAATTCTACCTTTAGATCCTAAATCTGAGAAGATCTTTCGCTACAGACGGAAATTTCAGAGAGAGTTAGGTCAAGTAAAAGACTTGAGTATACTTGACTCCGAATCCGATCACTCTATTTCGTTAGATAATACGTCCCTAGAGGAGGACACGCCTGTTTTAGACACCCACGATCCCGACCTTTTGATAACAATGATGCCTAAACTTGCGAGTCATTCCGAACCTACTCTTGCTTCTATTCCTAAGGGATTCAAGCTTCCAACCACAAACAATGGTACTTTCGACATTCGCCCATCTTATATCAACTTGGTGGAGCAAAATCAGTTTGGGGGAGGAGCTAATAAAGATCCGGGTAAGCATGTGGAATTTTTACTGATTATTGCTGCACCATCTCGTTGACTACTGGAGTGACTCAAGAAAAGGTGAAGGAGGTGCTATTTCCTTTCTCCTTACGTGACAGTGCTAGAGAATGGTTTCGTGATTTGGACATGGAGGCTCATGGTATTACCGACAGGAATTCACTTGCTCTTGCATTCTACAAGAGATACTATCCACCACAGAAGACCAATGCCATGAGAAGTCAAATCACAAGTTTCAAACAAAGCTCTACTGAATATTTGAATGAAGCATGGATTCGCTTCAAAAGGTTGGTCCGTGCCGTTCCACACCATGGGTTCCAACAGTGGTTTCTTTGCAACCAGTTCTATAATGGGTTGTATGATGATCATAGGGCCATCCTTGATGCCGCGACGAATGGAAGATTTCAGAATAACACCAATGATGTTACCGCTTGTAAGTTGATCGATGAGATGGCTACGCACACTGCTGAGTATGGTAATCCTAGAGATAGCAAAAGAGGAGGTGGTTCGGATAGTGCGTTGGCAGCTCAGTTGGAGGCATTAGCTGCCTCAATTGCCGAATTAAAGACCTCCCAATCTTTGAGCAATCAACAAACGGTTCATGCTATCGTGCAATAAGAAGTTCCTTGTGAGAGATATGGTACAATTGGGCATAAAGTAGCGGAATGTATAAGTTCGATTGAGCAAGTCCATGCTTTTCAATCTTTCAACCAAGGTACTCCTTATTCCAATTTCTTCAATTAGAGAAGTCAGAATATGCCCAATCCTCCCGCGAACAACACTTATGTAATTCCCCATAATCGTGGTCATCAGCCTCAATGCAACTTTGTTAGGCAAAACTAAGGAGGTTCCAATTATCAACCAGTTTTAACATATGCAACCTCCTCAACAAGCTCCAAATAATGAAATGTTGGAGCTTAAAACCTTGTTGCAACAGAGTCTTGTGGCTCAACAGAAGCAAGCGGCTCAAATTTCTGAACTTTTGGCTGCCGAAAACCCCTCAAGACAAACTGGTAATCATCCTCCTCTAGGGAAACAATCAAATGAACAAGTTAATGTTATTTCATTGAGGAGCGGTACAACTTATCAAGGACCAGTGATTCCCGCTGATGAAGATGACGTGCCATACATGCATCCTAAGGGGTTAGGAAATTTGGAGCTAAGTGATGATGAAAACGAATCAAGTAAAGAGGAAACACGGGATGCGAGAAAAAACTAACAATGGGATAAAACGTTGTATACTCGATCGAGTGGCCAAAGACTCGATCGAGTACACAGTCCTGCAGATGCTCACTCTCGGCAAAAGAAGTTCCTCAATCGAGTGAACCCCAATCTCGATCGAGTGGAGCCTATACTCGATCGAGTACACCCTGTACTCGATCGAGGAACCAAAATACCGAATGACGGTGTTTCCAATCTCGAGAAAAATAAGAAAGAAGTCGAGCCCATTAAAATTGCTAATCCTTTTCCACACTGACAACACAAATCTAAGCTAGATTAGCAATTCGGGAGATTCATGGAGGTAGTGAAGAATCTTCAAGTTAGTGTGCCATTTAATGAATTGGTCACTTAAGTGCCGACTTATGCAAAGTTTTTGAAGGAGATCTTGACAAAGAAGAGGCCTTTTAATGAAGTGGAGACGGTTGCGTTCACTGAAGAGTGCAATGCCGCATTGCAAGAAAATTCTCCACATAAGCTTAAGGACCCAGGGAGTTTTTCTATTCCTTGTACTATAGGCCACTTAACAATTGATAATGCCTTATGTGATCTAGGAGCGAGCGTTAGTTCAATGCCGTATAAAATATGCAAACAACTTCACATGACAAAACTAAAATGCACTAACATGACCCTACAAATGGGTGATAGATCTATTAAGTCCCATATGAGTGTCTTAGAAGATGTACCGGTTAGAGTAGGAAAATTATTTATTCCTGTAGACTTTGTAGTGATAGACATGGCTGAAGATTCTCGTGTTCCTATTATTCTAGGACGATCATTCCTACACACAGCTGGGGCGGTCATAGATGTTAGGCATGGAAGTCTTACGTTCAACGTTGGAAACGATATTATCACTTTTAGTCTCGATAGAGCATCTTGTTCTTCTAGCATAGAAGCTTCCTGTCATATGATTAATATTATCAATGCTCCTACTGATTATTGTTTTGATTTACCATTGGATAGGAAATCCTCATGGAGAGAGGAGGTGGATGAGATAGAGAAATTGATCTATGGAGATGAGCCTCATCCCGAGCCCGTTTATAACCCAAATGAAATTGTTGACTTGGAAGCTGAGTTAGATGCTCTAGAAGCTAAAATTTTTAAAGCCGAACCTGTGAGAGTCATGGAGATGGATGAGATAATAGATGATATGGAGGGACATGAGCACACATGCTCGTATTTTATATTGGACTTTGAGTTTGATGAGCCCGAACATTATTCATTACTTATTTTGTTTGCTTGTACTTTTTATTGGTGCTACCTATGTTTGGTTGTAGCACATGCGCTTCTATTTGATTTACTATTGCGTTTCTTAAGCTGTATTGACCATCCCTCTTATGGCTATTTGTGTTTCAAAACACGCAGAAGCAGTCTGTATTAGGGGTACTCAATCAAGCGTCGGCTGACATGATCGAGTATCCTCGACTTTTGGTTCTAAAACGTAGCTGAGCTTAAGGAATTGCATGGATGGTTGATTTTTCCCCTGTTTCGTTACGGGTTTAGGGGAATACTCCGCTTATACCTGGTATTCTCTTTCCTTGTATCTGTTTTTATTGTATTACCTATAGTTATTTCCCCTTCTTTTTGTTAGATGTGTCCTTTTAAGTTGCTGATGATTTGTTGTGTGATTGATAAGCTGTAGGCGTCACAAAGAGGGCACTGTGACATTTAGGTTTGGGGGAGAAGTTTAATTCCGTTGTGTGATTTATTTCAGTTATGTGCTTTTAATTACGTTGTGTGCTATTAAAAACAAACAAAAATCCATAAAAATTTAAAATTTATAAACTCCAAAATATGTTTTTCCTTTATTTAGTTTAGTTGTGAATTATATAACAATGATGATAATTTGCATTTTTTTGCATTTGAATCCCATATAAGCTGTCAATGTACATTGTTTTGACCCGTTAGTTATGGAAACAAAGCTCAATGATCAAGTCTTGACCGTTTTAACATATCTTATACTAATTAGATTTGACTAAAATTAAGTTGGTAAACTACTTAAATTCTGTGGTCTATAGAGCTTTCTAGGTCAGGAACATTAATAAACTAGTCTCATTGTCAATTAGGCTTGAGTGTGGTTCTCCTTGCGAAATGTGTAACATTAATTTGTATAAGTGTGAAATTGATTTCTTCATATTTTTGCACGTTCATATTGTTGGGTTTCATAGACCTCTAAAATTAGTCATACTAATAATAATATTAGATTTTAGTCATAAACTAAAATGATCTTATGCATGCAACAAAGAAGAGAAGAAAATCGACTTCTTACAAGGCAT